>WYDI02002528.1:0-17713 GCA_009867235.2 Psittacus erithacus
GTCATACAGGATTGTCCAGCACAGAACTACAGTTTGCTCCTCACGAATGAACTGATGTCAGGAAATAAGCACAGAGACACTGAGGAAGCAGGGTAAGATTTGAAAAACAAAAGAAATCAGTGCTCATTAGAAGACTACCCTCTCTTTCATGACTTGAAAAATGTTTCTGTGACAGAACAACCCTGAATAAACAATGACTCCCTTTATATGGCCTTCAGAAGCACATGATTTGAAACCAGTCTCTTCCCCAAGTTCAACTTCTCTTGCCATCATTATGCTTTAATCTGTTCCATTAGATCTTAAGTCCAAGTTTTGCCAACCACATCTGTCATTCAACAGGCAAACCCAGGAATGCAGGTTCAAAGAATGATGAAAAAGTGATGGTTTGGCTCTAAAATAGTCTTAAACTTGTAGGATACGGACTGCTTTCTGAAATAACAGCTTAAATCAGAAAGCTGAGTCCACAGCAGATAAGCAAACAAACTTATAAGGATTTCCACAGTTGTTCACAGTACCATTATTGGGCTGATCAGGCTGTACAGCTTGTGCCACTAGGTCTTTATTATGCCTCAAAAACAGGATTGTGTTTCTCAGCGTTAATGCATGATCAAAGTACCGCTGTGCTTCCCCTTCACCTGTGCTTTGAACCTAAACAAGAAATGAAAATAAACGCATAAAAATGGCAGGTTGTTTCCACAAGCATCAACTACACAAAAGGAAAGACTAATAAATGATAACTGTAAAGCTCTGTAATTGAGTAACAACCCTGAAGCTTAAATGCAAAGGTGATCTACAGCAACTATTAAATGAAAAATGAGTCTTGCCCATGGTCAAAAAGTACACAAAGGCAGTATCTATAAATCAAAACTACAACTCAGAGTTTAGGTAAAAGGATTTAAATGTCCAGACATCCTGATATAAAATGATACAGCAATTAACAGCAGCCCTTCTACGTAACTCTCTAGTTGTCCTTCTAGAACTATCTTTAAAAGGTAGATAGGTTAAACATTCCAGGACATAAAGGCCAAATTTTCCTACAGAAATGATGTGCAGGCTTTCAGAAATATTAACACCTTACTAGAAAGAAAGTGATTTCCACTGAACAAGCCCTAATGCAGGTGTATATCGATACACTGGACAAATGTAGATTGTAAACTCAACTTTGCCCATCAGACTCACCATATTTATGCACATGAATGAAGTGGCCCTGTATAGTCACTAGAGGTATAAATGCTGTGAATGAGAAACATTTTAACTGAACCACTTAGGCTCGATATGATAAGGTGTTTGTTCTTACCATTGTACTGCTAAATAAGCAGGTTTAAGCAATGAAGACACTGGGGGTTTGAGGGCCATTTAACACCTCAAGTGCTGAAAAAGCATTTGGACAAAAATGTAACAGATTACCTTTTCCAGCTCCACCAAGAAGCTGTCAAGACTCTCATCTGACAGTTTCCCAACTTCAAACATCGTGACTGCGTGACTTTTCAAGTTCTGGAACAACAAAACTGTCTCATTTCTTTGAGAATGGAATGAGCAAGTAGAAGTTCTATTAAGCAAAAACATTTCTTAACAACAAAAATCACAGAAGCTTTTTGTTAAGTAATTACAGCTGTATTATATTGAAGTCGAAGTATTTTAGAGCTTTACATATTTACTCTTGGCATAAAATATTGAAGAACTTTGACATACTGGTGAAAGATTTCCCATCATTAAAAAGGCAGTGAGAGTAGAATCAAACAGGAAGGCAATACGCTTTGTGTGTCCACTAGACAGATTCAAGCTGCTCACGCTGGCTGTTTCAGCTAATAGAGAACAAAAAGAAAATATATCATCACATTTGTTCTATTTTAAATACAACCATAAAGCTTAATTAACCTAAAGAAACACGGGGGAAAAGTTATTGCCATACTGAGTAGAACAGAATTCCCTTATCACTGCTAAACTACTGATTTACTTAATTCAGAAGTTGGTATCTTTGCATCAATTGATATTCATAATACAGATCAGCCTCATCTTCACAAAAAAAAGCTATCTGGCTTAAGGATTTAAACATGTAGTAGACACCACCTCCCCCACTGTATATTCCATATGAAAAAAGGATCTACACAATCTGTTTTACTCATTTCTAGACCACTTTACAGCCTATGGCACTCTAAAAATCTCAAAATAATTGATCCTAATGTGTTAAAATTTACTGGTAGTGCTAACCTGGATCATCTTGACTGTTGGTATCTGTATCTGTGGCTGATGACCCAGCTTCCTGTATAGGACTTCTGTTTTCCCCACTGTCCCATGAAAGCAGCATCTTTTGAGGGTCCAAAGTACTCCTATTAATGTGAATTAAAATCCACATCTATCGGTCACTGTAGCACCAGAGAAGTATCTCTGCCTTCTGTGCTAGTAGTCCATGCATAGGCATACCTCATCAATGCCTTTCAATACTTCTAAGCCCTAAACCAGCCAAGCTTGATATCCCTAAGAGCCCTGCTTTAACTTCAGCAGAAAACCTTATTTGGGGGTTTGAAAATACCAGATTTTGAAAAAGATCTAAAAAAAAAAAAAAAAATCAAAACACCACAGGTGAAGAAAAATCCAATGGGGAAAAAAAAAATGTAATTCACTTTGCTCTCACAGTCTGAATTAACATCAGAGAAAACTCGGGCATAGATGTCATTTTAAATGGCTTAATAGGTATAAAACTAGGAGCGCCTGACAATTCTTAATTAATGCAGCTTTGCACTTCAACTTGGCGAACCCTTTGTTGATTGGTATTAACATCACTTTCCAAGAATTTGATATAGATAAATATATATGAGTGTCAGTGACAGAACCGTAATGGTACTTGACAGCAAACAAGCAAACTCCAGGTACATATTCACTGACAGCAGTGCCAAGAGACACCATCTCTGTAGTACAGTAATAGCTGTTATTTCTGGCCTCAGGAGTTTAAAGCAAACATACACTTGTCTGCTTGAAAAGTAAGCAATTAGGCATTTAAAAAAAATAAATAAATAAAAAAGCCATCAGTAAGTGACAGCCACAAAAACAGCCCACTGAATATACAGGCTAAATTACCCCGTATCATCAGATTAACAAAAAGAGGATCAAGTATTCTTGTCATTGTACACTTACTTCAGCCTGTTTACTGAAGGAACATTCTTCCATGATGGATGAAGATTATCCAGATTTATTACTTGGCCTTTTTTATGAGCAAAGCCCAACCGACAATACATGGAGACAGCATTCTGCAGAAACACACATACACGTAATCAGCAACTGCTGGATGAAACCAGGTTGCACAACACTGAACTTTTCCATATTGAGTTCAATAGATGCACTATACACACATACCTTTACTAAAGATAAGTCAATCTCCAAGACGTTTGCAAGCTACAAAAGAAATAAAATAGAAAGATGAATTAACAGCAGAGTATTAACAACACATGGCAATTCACCACTTGGGGGCTTTGGCATCTCTTTGCTGGTTTTCTTTATTTTTAAACCCAGCCTATACTAGTAGGAGCAATTCTGTCTTCATTGAAAGTGGTGAAAAAGGGGATAAAGGCAGTCCTGGGGTAACGGTACGACTTGATTATCTTGAAGGTCTTTTCCAATCTAGTTGATTCTATGATGCTATTCTATGATTCTATGATTATGCCACTTGAAAGCATGCAAAAGAAATATGAGGTTATCTTCCACTGTATGATTTCTGGTTGAACTATGTACATCAGAGGACAGTTAAAGAAGAAAAATCTGGGATATATTCAATGGGTATTTTTCAGGTGCTTATTCACCAAGTTTCGAGAATAAGTACTTACATGATTTAAGTACGAGAAATGTTTTCAGAAGTACTTATGCAAAAGTTACATTCCTACTTTAAGCCATCACCCTGCATGTTTTCATTGCCAAAGAAAAAAATCATTTATCTCCTTTACTGCACACCAGTAAAACAGACTCTGTTCCAGTTCTAGGTTATATAAAATACTCTACATTGGTCGCCACTTTATGAATTCATTCCAGCTGATGAATCGATTCACTGAATTGAAGGTATCACTTCAAGCCTGAACCACTGTAAGTTATATTCAAAATAAAAGAAACAGGTAGGATCTTCAGCCTGTCAACACCTCTAGATAAAATCACTTGATATTGATCCATCTCTCTGCCTTAAGTATCTTCAGCAATATGCTTTGAGCCCTTTCAATACTCCTATCTCCCCAAGACAGGGTTTTACTTACCTCTGCCACATTAGTGTGTTCATCTATTGACACAAATATCTTGTACAAGAGCGTTTCAAAGTAGTCACCTTGCACTCTGTTCATCACAAAACCTTCAAGTGGTGGCACTAAAAAGAATTACTTGCAAAATTACAATCTGGTAACTTTCCTTATTAAACTGAAACCACATAAAACCATAAAATAAGTTTACACTTATTTGGTTTTCACAGTACCCATACTTTTGAGGATTTACCAGTCACAAAAAATAAAAGCTAGAATAGAAAGATAGTATACATGGTGTTTAAAGTCCCCCCAATCCTTAAGTAATAATTTCAACATGTTTTCCTGTAGAGCCACTCTACCTCACATCATAGTCTTGCAGTCTCCAGCTCATCCACTACAGATCATTTCCTGTCATCCAGCCCATCATTTTGTAATGTGAATAGAGATTAAATCATGGCTCTGATTGAAGTGAGACACAAAATAACCCACCTTTACCACATGTTCCCAAGCTGAGACTCCCAAAGCTATTATCTAAGCAGTAAGTCTCTTGTATTTAGAGGACTTTCACTTAACTGATCCCCACTACAGCAATGACAGGCGCTTCTGCATGACCAGGTTCTAAATGATTTATGCCTTTGCAGATTATAGTGAATTCAGAAGCCCCTGAGACCTAGCATAGCATAATAAGTTGTTTATAGGGCAGCCATGTGCTGTGCTAGTTTAAGCTCCTACATAGTCCCCAGACACAGCACATGACTATAACTGAGGTCACAAGACCATGAAGGATGGAAATGATATCTGTAAAAACGTTGCAACTGTCTACAAAATAGGAGTCAAAACCCCATGTCCTTTTGATAAGGCAACTATTTTTTCTATGCCATTTTTCCTTTTCATTACAGCCATGTAGGAGGGTACTTCTTAATTCATGCTCTAACTCTTTAGAAGAATCTCATCTTACCTAAACATGTATACCGAATAACATAAGAATTCAAGTTGAAACAAATCCTATACACAGTAAAAAGCAATGTTTTAATAGGGTTGAAAACATTTAGTCAGGAAAATATTTCATAGCTCTAATGTTTTGTTTAAGCAAACTTATCCACACACAAGAGAACTACAGGATTACTGACATGAAACCAAGAAAACATTGGTATAATACCATTAAATATTTACTTACCTGCTATACAGCTGTCATCAGATATTGGAACATCGAGGTAAATAAATCCTTTGTTATACAAACCTTTATTAAAAAAAAAAAAAAAAGCACAACATTTTTGAAAACAACATTTTCCAGAGTACCAATGCTACAAAGGAGACTTTCCCATCAGCCAATTCACAATTTGAAGTAACTTTTCCTAATTTCCTCCACAGTAGAGTATTACTTTGCAAGGCATGGATCAATACACCACATCTAATATTAATCAGGTGTCACCCTAAACCATGGTTCTTTACTTGCAGCCTGATGCAGTACACTTGGAGCTCTACAAGCACTTTAGGTCAGCACAGTAGAATAACCAAAGCAGCAAAACATTTGACAAAGATTAATGCAGCACTGACCAAATATTAAAATTTCATCACCACCACTGTACTATCAAATGGTTTTTTTTATTCTCAATTACTTTTGTCAGCTGAGGATGCTGGCTATGTTTGGGTTCTTCCCTAACTTAGGCTGGAACTCGCACACTTCATTGCATGGATACAAACTAAATCACATCAGTACTGATAGTCCTCACATGTGCTTCCCTCACATCTTCACCAGAAGTCTTGTTTATGCTACTGCAAAAATTAGTTCTGGTGCACTTCAGCACAAGGCATCAGCAAAGCTGCAGCAGATATAGATGAACTTTGCATAGATTGGCAGATTTTAAGATTACACTTTCCCTGTGAGACTGATTTGAGCACAAAGCATCCCAACTGAGTCCTGCTGTGTAGGTAAGCCAGTGAGAAGCTTTTAAGAAAGCACAAAACATTTCAGCATGGTTATCTTTAGAGCTTAAGGTCTGTAAAAGCTTTAATAATAAACCAGAAAGCTAAATTACACAGTATAAAATAAGCCAAATTCGTCATCACTGGTTTATTTGGCGCTACCCAAGATCACTCCATCTATGACATGTTCATTACAGCAGGAAGGAAGTGCAACAACAACCCTCAGGTGAAGCGCTACTAAATACCCAAAGTAGAACTGTCAGGATGATTAATATCCACACAGCTCACCTCAGCTACAGCATGCGTGTATATATCTATAATTTATCTGGTAAAATTACTACCCTCAATCAAATCTTAAATAAAATACCTGCATTAAACCTACACTAACTTGGATTCTGATACAGCTGCTGTTCAGCACAGGCAGCGACATATACTCAGCTATGCAAACTGATGTGTATCAACAAACCAGCTGTAATGGATCAGGATGACATTACAAGCCATCAGCACGCTGAGGGTGCTTTTCGCTGCCTCTCCTTCAGGTTCAGCTCTCTAGCTCATACATCCTTACTCACTGTATATGAAAAGTATTGATGGCATCACAGTTTGCGCTAAGCAGCTCTGTTTTCCCATCAAATCTCACCCTATTGGCAGTTCTTTACATTAATCTTCTATACACTGTTTTTCTACCCAAGAGTTAGGGTAGACAGGTATGTTAGATCCTTCTAAACCTACTAAGTCCAGGCTGTAACCCTCTCCACAAGTAACACCAGGCCATGTAGAGGGAAAACACTTCATGATCTTTCGGAATCCAAATTTTCGGAAGCCCTACACTATTTCAGATACACCCCAGAGCTAGAATTTCACATACCTTCTCTTTGGTTTGGGGGTTTTGTTTTACTTCAGTAACAGGGAGTGGAATTCTCCCTCAATTTCTTAGGCAAACTTCAGTGCACAGGTTTGATTGCTTATAGTTAAGCCAAGCATCTACCAACAGACTTGTCAAGAAGTTTGTCAGTGAATTCGCACTTCCTTGCCTAATATGATTTGTCTGTATCTAACACTTGTTATGCTGAAATGAGGAGACATATGCACATCATTCTTCAGTAGCAGCTGCAGTCCACTGAGAAACAAGACAGTTTCTCAGATTTAAACCCCATTTTTATGGTGTTCAAATAGCACAGAAGTCATAAAAACTCTCCTTTGAAAAGGAAGGAGTGATTACCACCCCAAATTATCAACTCTGACATTTTTAATTTAGTTTCTCTTGTCCTCATCTACATCCTTCTCCCCTACAATCTTTACTGGCAGTTTCTAATGAAAGAATTTGTTGAATCAAACAATAACAGAGCGACAGCTGCTAACGGCTCACTGTTAAGTCATTCACAAGATCTAGACTGAAGTCTACACAAGCTTTTATTTTCCTCTACCTCCTCTTATGCTTCAGCTGTCTACACCTCCTTTTATTCCTAGTTTTCAGACACGTCTCTCAGAATTTACTAAGCAAGCAAGATCTCCAAACAGAAAAGGAATGATCATGAAAAACTTACTGTGAACTACATTGAAGTCTAATGCACCGGCAAGCTGAGGACCTGAATCAATTATTTTATCAATAGCAGACTTCTCTGATATAGTACAAATCTAAGTAAAAGAAATCATGTTAGTCTTTGGTAGAAATGAGTCTATGCAACTTACTTAATACAGCTCATAAAAAAACCTCAAACGTGTCAGCCTCAAATCAGTCATAAGTAATATAAGAATATAGGAAGTAACCTATATTGTTAATAAAAATATTTGCACTGAATTCACTGCAGTTCTTGTTAAAGTCTCAACATATTTTACTCTTGTCCCCATACACAATTATGCATGCTCAAGGAACTGTACTTAATTGAACAGGCATTTGGCAATAGAAGTCCACAGTATAATAGGTTTGCTCCTTAAAACTTCCAAACTGAGTCTTCAGTCACACAACTAGAATCATTCTAGGAAAATGGTCCATTACACTAAGTAATGTGCTTCAGGTTAACTACTCTGGGTTGACCAGATGTCAGAATGTAAGTAGCCAGTACCTAAGATATTCCAAATAGTAGCCAAAAAAAACTTTCATCACTGCTTTAAATGTTCCAATCTAAACACAAGACTTGCAGAAAAGGAATTAAATCCAGAACAGATGACTAGCTAAACATAAAAAGAAGCCGTGAGAATGGAAGTTGAGAGAGGATGAAACATTAAGTCAGCTCACAAGTTTTTCATGTGCAAACAATGAAAAGAGACACAAGGAGCATAAACAACGAAAACGTATAAAGCATTCAGATTCTAATTATACAAGATTCAGTCAAAACTGAGCTATTGGGGCTTAAATATTAATTTAAGATAGTACATTTTGTTGCTTGTTCCCTACAAACTACATTATCACACATATTAGTTACCACAAACTGGTTGACACAAAAGCACCTCAGCACTGTACACAGTGCAGAAAGTACAAAGGAGGGAAAGGCAGAACACGTCAACAAAGAAAACATCATGACTTCCATCAGCTCTAATCTCTGTTTCCATAAAAGAGCAGAAATAAACCTGCAATGTAACCTTTGCATATTCTACACATAAGGAAGCCCTGCTTTCAGAGGTCATCAGTATTGAACTGAAATCCATACTGAAATACCTTGATGTCATCCTCAGTGATGTAGCCGGACTGCACGACCCACCATGCTTCTATAGTGATCTCCACAGGTTTCACAGGTAACAGATCATGAGCAGTTTTCCTTCTGAAAAATTTCTGCAGTGGTACAGTCCATTTGAGATAGTAATAAAGAGCACTTCACGTGTGCAGACAGACATTCACCTTTACAAGCTTATTTTCATAAACATCCTTTTTTAAGTACCTTATATTCACAGACTGAACTCATACAAACACTATTAGCTTTGTCATTTAGTCAAAGTTTCCCTCCTCTCTCAAATCACATGAAAGTGGGAAGGAAAAAATCATCTACATCTGATACTGTTAAGTCTTTCCATAAACCCATATTTTCATCCATATTGTATATGTCACTATTTAAAAGCCCCGATATCCAAACACATTAGGATTAAGTCCAAATTTAAACTGTTTATGACATTTTCTAATGTGAGCAGGTCAGAAAGCACAACAACCGAAGTATACAAATAAGGGATCTTAAAGGCATTCGAGGATCTTAAAAAGAAACACCCAAGAATTTTAGGAACATATTTTATTTACTTCTAAGGACAAAGTACCACACATTCTCAGAAAGCATAGTGCTAAAAAAAGATAGAGTAAATGCACTCCAAGAAAGACAAAATGGAGAATACTGTTTATTTATAGACCTAAACAGCTTCTCTTCCATTGTACAAGCATTACTTCTTGGTTCACCCTATCAACTTCATATTTTCATACTTTTGTTTGAAGGAGCACCATGATGTTACTGAAAGAGCAAGAGCTTCTTGAAGAGGAAACTGTTGTGAACTGAATGGTCTATTTCTACCAACAGCCATTGCAGTAGTTTCCAAACGCGCTGCTCACATGCAGCAATGCCTGTTCAGACTCATTACTGGTGTCTTACAGAAAAACACATATGCTATAGAAATTTACAGAGGAATCCCACAATAAACTCTGATCTCAACCGTACCCATAGAAACATGGAGTATTTCTTCCACAACCAGTATCATTTACCATGTTTATACCGGCCAGGAGATATTAGTTATCTGGTGCCATAAAGTAAATGTAGCTCTAAAAATATAAGCTTAAAAAAAACAAACAAACCCCCAAACAAACACTTAGCAGTGAGCATCTTTTTCTTTAGTATACTTTGACTTTAAATTAAAAAGCTCTTTTTTAACTTCAGGAAACACAATACAATTAACAACACACTATGCCACACTTAGCCACACTGCTAAACTAATAAGGCCCATGAAATTATTCCATTCTTCACTTCCTGTGAAATAACCTGGGAGGGGAGGAGGAAAAGGGTGAAGGAAAGGGAGGGGAAATTAAAGACAAACTTACTTTTGAAGACCTACATTGGTTCATTAGATCTATATATTGATTTCTTCCTATACCAAGAAGTCTTAGACCTGAAAAATAAGGTTTTCTTTCTTTTAAGACAGGTTTAAGGTACATAAAACATTCTTCAAAGAATCGGACTACTTCTATAATAATATTTTTAATTACTTTTTCTTCACAAGCTAAAAGGGTAGTTAGAGTAGCTCAGTTCAGTTCTAACTGAATTTGACAGAAAACCATGTGCATCTAAAACAAGAACCCATCCCCGTTCATTTACTCTGTAGAGATTAAAAAAAACAATCCTGAATCACTCAAGTGACAAGGTAGGAGGGAATAATCCAACCCTTTTCTCTCCTATACTCACAACAGGTAATAACTATGCTTCAAATTAACAGGACTAAAGCTGCACCAGATTTTGGTCAGTAAATTTTTCTTCCCCCTTACAAAGCTCACACCATACACTGGATTAGAACTCTAAACTAAGAATTAGAGCACAAAAGGCCACATAAGCTTCTAAGGAAGATGATTAAGATACAGTTGAGTTAAATTCAATCAAAATTTAATTCCATAATCTCTACCTTTCAACCATTAAGGAACTATGAACAGAGACTAGAAAACTACTCCTTAGTTTTAAACCTTATTCTCAGTTTTAACTCCAACCTTCTACTCTGACATTAGTTTTTATGATGAAATGTTAATAAAGATGATTAACTTAATTACACCAGTTACTAACATACAGCTGCTGCTAAAATAACAGAATTGTGGGCAAGAGGAGGGTGAGGACAACCATAAACAAACAAAAACCAGTGAAGCCTTTCCCTTTTCCATACTCCTGACTAACACTAGATTTCCAACAAGCCACGTGGCACTGATGTAAAGTTTTCCCTTATCTGTTTCCCCAGTATGAACATAACATAGAGGCAAATTAGAACAGTTAACTGACAAGATCCTTTAAAAACAAAGACAAACAAAAAACTCAACAAAACCACACACAAAGCTGTTTTCATAAGCTGCAGGCTACTCCTCATCTGACTGTACACTGTCCTTAAAGAGAACTTTATAAATTCATACCAAAGGTGAGGAATTAAGTCTTTAGCTATAAATAACTTCTAAGAAACAGATTTGATTAACACCATCCCTAAGCCAGCAGTTTGCATTTTGCTCAGACTTAGCAGCAGGCTACTGCTCTTACTCTGCTCTCCTCCACCAGGTTCAATGTTTTTTTCTTTCCTAATCTCCCCATCCCATACCCACAAAACACAATAAAACATCTGGGACATCCAGAAGTGTCAGAAAATACCAAGTTCTCCTCTCCCTCTTTCCTGGTACATCATCCTTCAATCCTCACTAATGCTAATTCACAGCAGCATCGAAAGCCTTTCAGTGGCTTGCTAAAGCTTTCTGCCCAACATAAGCCAGAAAACACACTAGGGAACGACCAGCAGCTCAGCTTGCTGACACACAAGAGCCAGTAAGACTTTCATCCCAGAAGTACAAGCAAACAGGAATGCAATACAAGCAAGACCACAAGCTGCACAAGGCTTTGCCAGTCTGCACTAACAGTAGCCCGGCTCCAGCACTGACCATCTGGACGGAACTCAGTATGGAGAGCACACGTTCCTTAATAGCCTTAGTTAAATGCTTCTATACCTTGTTCATACACTTATGTTCAAGCAAACAGATGCCAACAAATTTGTTTTCACAAGCTCCTTACTTCCAACTCAGTGGAGCAGTAATGCAACTAGAGAATACTTACAGTCAGCGGCAGTGAAGTTGGGTAATGAATCATAGCTTTTTTCACTGTTCATTATATCCTAAAAAAAATAAAATAAAAATCCAAGAAAAATTAGCTGCAGCATCAAGAAAGTCATCATCTCAGAAAAGCAGGTCCAACAGTCCACCTGCCTTTTAAGCACAAAATGAAATTACACCAAATCTATTAAAGTCAGTTACCTCATCAAACTTGCCCATTACCTGAGTAATCATTAACTTATTGTGTAAATGTCTCATAAAAAATGAGACTTCTGTTTAAGCTTTCTAAAAAATGCTGACTGAAAGAATAAACATAATACTGCATCTGTCTTTACACAAAAAACAGCACGTGGAATAGCTAACAGTAATAACAGAACAAACTAACAACTAACCCATTATGCCTGCAATCACTGTACACAAGATACAAAAAAACACTTCTGATATCCAATGACAATAGAAAAAGGCTGCCAAAGTGCTGACAGAAAACAGAACCATCTTTGTTCTCTTAAGAAAAGGATGTGCTTCAAGCTTTTGAAAAAGCTTCTAATATGGTTAAGTGTCTTTTTGAAAAAGGACACAAAAGAAAATAACCTTTCAAATATGCTGGGTTTTAAAAATAGTAATTCTCTTTGTTTCATTAATCTAACAGAATGAGGTATTTCTTTTACAGTTTGAAGTGAAGTCACAAATCTCAAACACCAGAAGAGAAAGACAGGCCTCACAGTAAGTCCCACCCCAGCTCCACATGACAAAGTCCAGCTCTTGAAAGGCTCATGGGGGCAGAAGGGGAAGTAAAACTGCAGTCACAAGCAGTTCTCTAGAAGCCTTCCCTACTCTTTCCTTACTTATTACCAGACCCTACCTAAAAGCAATCAAACTATATGACACTGCCCCATATGCATTACAGGGTCATTACCAACATCTCTAAGAAAGAAAAGAACATAGTTCTGTACTCACCTCCATTATGCCCGTGTAATAGGAAAATGGTGTTACCCTCAGACCTTTTACCATGATGTCAGACAAATGATAAGGGTACAACATGAGATGATCTCGACTGTATTTTAGCAGATCCTCATAATATTTACGCTCATCTTTCTTGACGTGCTTAACTACAAAAGGAGAAAAAAGTTATACTGCTCTATAATGTTAAACAAAAAAAATACCCAAACAAAACCAGTGTTACAATGAAAGGATTACAAATAGTATAATGGCAACTGACAGAAAACTAAGAACAAAATAAAGGACTGGTGGGGGCATTCAGTATTCAAGGATTTCTACATACAAGTACTCCCAGCGCCTTTCAGGATGACATCAGAAGAGAGCAGATTTATCTTACAAGTTACCATGAAGCACCCCATTGAGACACAACTCTTTGGGAAGACAAAAGGATGCAGTCAATAAAAACTGAAATGAAAGTCTGCAAACAACTCATAGCCAATAGCTCATGTGAGTCAGGGCCAGTGTCTGCATCTCAGCTAGTGACAGGCTTTATTAGTCAAATCCTCCCTTAACATCTCTTAGTTCCTTGGAAAAGGGCAGCATAACTACAGCAGGACTTCAGTTCACCCATCAACTCAGCAAACTTACAGAGTGCATTGCCAGAAAAGCTGCCAAATGGACTCAAAAGTCAAGACTCTTCTTGCTGGTTTATCATTTAGAAGTATTTATTTTCAGGGAACAAAGGAAGGAAGGAACTTTGGTTAGGGTTAGTTCTTGCAGTTTGACAGTAAAGACAGGCTTCCACATAGAACTGAGTAGCAATTAGAAGTTACTCAGCTTCTTTACTCACCTAAGTTATTCCTGTATCGTAACTGATTGCGGATGCTGTAGAGTACAACCTGCCTTTCATATTCCCTCTGAGAGTTTCCAAGACCCTTGAAAACATAAAGGCATTTTAGCTGACACACACAAAATCACTTTTAGTTAAACCACTGGAGAGTGTCTCACGAGCAAACGTAAGCAGGCAGCTGTCATTACGCAAGGCAGTCCTCTAGTTCAGGAGTTATGGTATCTTTAGGCTCTGTATGAGGCCAAAAGTATCTTTAAACAGCTCTCTCTACACAGGATGCAGATTTAAGCAACAATCTTTAGATTTATTTTTTTTTTTTACTAGTACCATTCTAATAGAAAAAGGAAGCACCTAAGTCTCAAATAAAGTGGTTTAGAACACATGAAGCATCAAGCATTTCACCAAGCATTCAGCATCTTGCAGCCTTGAAGAACTACCCAGAAGTATTGTAAAATAAACCAAGCACAGTGAATGGTAGGTAAAGCTTCAACTGCTGTACCTAAGCAGCCTATAATGTAAAAAACAAACAATAAAACAGCACAAGTTATAGCTTAACGTAAGTAAGGCCATCAAGTGATCTTAGGTCACAAGTTCAAGGTGTAAGCACAGCACATTACTTGACTATCATAACAGAAGATAAAAAAGAGAACTTTGGCTCATGCTTTGAATGCCTTATTTAAAAGGCTGCTCCTTTAAAACTCTTCATATTACTCTTCTACTCTGCATCTGCAGCAAGTGATCTGGGTTCAGGGGGGTTTATTTTCCCCTTTCCTGGTTCCCTCATGATGCTCACATTAAAAAAAAGAACCTTGTATTAAAAGGTGCTTTACTGTATGTATGTGATAAACAAGTTGCACGCACACTGAAGAATCAGGTATTTGAAAAGAAACACCCAATATCACAGGCAGGGTCCAATTGATTAAATATCCAAAGAGGGATCCAAATATTTGCTTGAAGTACAAGTATATTACACGCTATTCTAACACTAAATTAAGCAGTATTCCAGAACTTACATTAAAGTAGATAACACACTAAATACTGGTATATTTTCTATCCTGAATCACACAGCCAACAGTACGGCACTCAGCTGGGAAGGTAAAGAGAAAGCAGCAGTCATGGCCCTCTTACAGCACCCAAAATCTCAAACTCGAGGAATTCACCTACTGCGGGCCTGCAGCTACTACTCATCCTTGGTGCACAAGCAGGAGTTGTTTAACATCTACTTTCAAGCAGCAAAAGACTTTGGAGATGAGCACCTCCTCTCAACTTGACACAGTATCTCCCCTCTGCAGTCATAGGCCCGTTAAACTCAGCAAATCAACATTTCATGAGGTTTCCTCTTCCTCAAACCACTCACTGCAACAGATCCCAGGCTATGAAACACAGTAAAGGCTGCGCAGGCCAACACTTGATACCGGTCCTGACCAGCTTTCACCACTGGGGTTGCAGAGGGACACCCGCCTCAGCGGGTCTTGGGTCTGCACAGGCTGAAGAGAGAACCCACCTCAATCTCCCTCTGCTCGCAGAACCTCCAAAGCACCCCTACGACCCCTCTCCTCACAGAGCCCCGGAAACATACGCGTTTATCCCCGCATACACACCCCACATCACTCCCGTACCCCGTTCTCCCCACACACACAGATGCTCTTCCCAGAAGAGCCGCGCACCCCCGTGTCCCCCCTCCACGCGTACGTCCCGCACCCTCCTCACTCCTCTTCCTCCCCACACCCGCCCCATGTACCCGCTCTCTCCGCAGCCACACACGTCCCCGCCACGCCGGCACCCCGGGGCACACAGGGCTGAGTCCCCGCCTCTCCCTGCACCGCGCCCGGCACCCTCCCGCCCTCCGCTTCCCCGTGCGGAGCACTCAGCAGCCCGGACCCTGCCCGCCCGCACCTGCTTGACGCTGGCCGGCAGCCGGCCCCAGGGGTAGTTGTGCCGAATGTGGAACTCCACGTCGATGTTCATGGCGAGCAGGCCCGGCCCCGCCGCCGGGAGGCGCTCCGGCCCAGGGCCGTCCTGCCCGCCACCCGCTGCCTCCCGCCCGCCGCCGCTTCCGCGTTACGCCCCCCGGAACCGCCTGCACACATCAGTTCCGGGGGGGCGGGGACCGGCGGGGCGGTTCGCGGGGGACGGCTGGTGGCGGGGCTTGCGCATGCTCTCTCCTGCAGTCTGGAGGCCCTTGAGAGTATCTCAGGCATCTTTGCCCCGTGGCTGTATCGGGCTGCTGTTCTGCCATCATAGAATCAGCTAGGTTGGAAAAGGCGTTTAAGATCATCAAGACCAACCATTACCCCAGGACTGCCAAGGCCGCCACTAAACCATGTCACTGAGGGCCTGATCGGCACGGGTTTTGAGCGCTTAATGTGAACACAGTCTCATAATGCAGTTCATGGTATGCCTGGACAAACTCTGGTGACTGCTCAGAGCAGAGAACAGCAATGAGCATTTCACAAGAGAAGAGCAAGATCATTCATCTGGTGGTGGCCCTAGGCTGTGTCTGTAGCATGCTCCCCGCATGCAGTCTGCATAGTGTGCGGATGGAAAGCTTGCGGGCCTGGACACCCGCAGCAGCCCATCCTGTGCACGTGGGTTTTTGAGCAAGTGGTTCATATTGCTAAGAAGGCTGCTTCAAATAAAATAGGAGCAGATGCCCCTGCTTATCTTAGGATCTAGGCTGTTGTGAGTCATTTAGTCTTAGACCTGTGTCAAAATCAGAGCCGACTTCCTGTGTAGAAGCCTTTTCCTTGTGTTTAAATGTAAGGGGATTACAGACTCAGGAAGGGCTGTATTTTTTTAACATTACACATTTAGTGCATGATTTGATGTGTAAGAACAAAGTACATGAGGCCCTGATCACTTGTGCCATTTATTTTTTAAGGCCATTATCCTCCATGCTCAGTAATAACCTTGGAGCAGTGGAGACAGAGCTGAAAGGGGACCAAGCAATAAAAACAGCTCAGTGCACTGTTATCTTCGAGTAGGTCCCCACAGAACTATAGACCCAGTTCTGCTTTGGCATCCCCAGTATCGTCAGGATCCCATTTATGACTAACTGCAGAGACACAAAGTCTCAGCTGGTGAATGTACCCCATGATGCTGACATGCAGCTGAGGAGATGGTGAGCAGCTCACAGGATTTCCAGGGCCTCAGATAAGGACTCACTATCAGGATTCAGTGTAAAAGCAGTCACAGCCTGTAAATCTGACCTCATCCCTCAATTCTTTTAACCCCAGTTGTCAGGTTTCTTAGGAGCCTTCCTCTGTCATACCCTACAATGGTTTATAAATAAACTATGAAAACACATTAATAAGAGACCCTTTTTACCTTGCCCATTGCCACATAAATCAGATGGTATGGGTTGTTGGGTCATACTTCCTGTTTGCTTTTCTTATCAGCAATTAGACACACCTCTCAGTAGGGCCAGGCAATTATTATATGGTTCTCAGGTAAGGTATCTTGCTAGTGGCACCTGCACATGAATAATACTTTTAGTATGACATAGATATGAGAATCCACAAGCTAAAACATTAGGTGTTCAGAGTAACTGTAATGCATGCAGTATTCGTGTTCCATTATATTTTTATCAGCTGCCTCAGACTTCTCAGTGATAGCACTGGCAAAAGGGAAGAAAAACCAAAACGGTTAGAAAGAAATACTGATATGGGGTAGCTCTTCAGAAAGGCAGGATAATTGAGCAGAGTGATTAGAAGACAAGAGTGGAAGTACTTGATTTTGAACAGGATTTCCATTTATGACTAGGAAGGGTACAATACAACAGAATTGCTCTGTGTTTATTAATGAGTTTGAGAATCATGGCAGTTGGGTGAAGTTCCCAACAACTGGAAAAGGGAAATATAACTCCTATTTTCAACAAGAGGAAAATGGAAGACCCGGGAGTCTATAGACCAGTCAGTCTCACCTCTGTGCCTGACAGAATCTTGGAGCAGATTCTCCTGGAAAGCATGCTAAGGCACATGAAAAACAACAAGGTGCTTGGTGACAGCCAGCATG
>WYDI02002531.1:0-15534 GCA_009867235.2 Psittacus erithacus
GTGTTCAAGGCCAGGTTGGACACAGGGGCTTGGAGCAAGCTGCTCCAGTGGAAGGTGTCCCTGCCCGTGGCAGGGTGTTGGAGCTGAGTGAGCTTTAAGGTCCCTTCCAAACCAAACCTTTGTAGGGAGCATAGAGGGCCATGATCTCCCTTAGGTCTGCATGCCATGCAGATGTACCACAGCAGAATAGCCTAATTTGAGCTGATTTCAGATGGCTTTGTCCACTGCCCAGCACACATTGGATTTGCTCTGCATTTTCTCATACACTCAGCTGCAAGGTAATACCAGTTCTTCCCGTTCCTCAAATACCTGCTGAAGCTCTAAAACACTCCTTCAGTCCCCACCACTCTCTGCCCAGGACAAGCTGTCTAAGCACTGCCAGCAAAGCCATTTTGGGATGCAGAACAAGGCATCACTGCTCTCATGGGCTGCAGACCTGTTCCAACCCAAGATGCAAGACAGAGGACCAACAAGAGTGACCTCCAAATCCAGCCTCAGGGGATGTGTCCATTACCCAGGGCACGTGTGCAGGATAAGCATGATTGAATTTCCACCAAGCTGGGGCTCTTAGATTCTTTTCTCCTCTTCCAGTTGTCTCTGCACACCACCCTCCTGTTTAAGGAATGCATTTGCTATTCATTCTTTAGCTGATGACAGGCATGCTCAGCAGATGATGCTAAAGATTAGTGAAGGAAAGCTGTATTTTCCTTTGGGACACCTACAACTTCTCTGTCTTTCTCTTTGGAATTCTATCTCTCCAGGGCAAGCTGGGCAGAATCGGACCACCAGGCTGCAAGGGAGACCCTGGTGACAAGGTAGGAATGCTTTACTCTGTCATTCAGCACATCAGTTGCACAAAGATGGCCATTGAGGTTACTGGCCCATTTTCCTACAGATTGCATGATGCAGGGGGGTTGGAACTAAGTGATCTCAAGGTCCTTTCCAACCAACAAGCAAGAACTGTTGTAGTCTCTAGAGCAACTTTCTAAGCCAGTTGATTCATTCTGCAGGGAAAGTGCACGTTGTTGCCACTGCAAAACGTGTGGTTCATTGTGCTTTCTCTCCCTAGGGCCCTGATGGCTACCCAGGAGATGCAGGAGACCAAGGAGAAAGAGGAGATGAAGGCATAAAGGTACAAGTGAAGGCTCAGACATGTGTCCTTGTGCTCCTCATGGTGCACATCGCTGGAGCACAGCAATGCGCTGATGATGCTGGTAGTGACCATTGCTCTATGGCTCTTTCAGGGAGATCCTGGCCGGCCTGGTCGCAGTGGACCACTGGGACCTCCAGGAGAAAAAGGAAGCCCGGTAGGTCCATGCAGCATTCCAGTGTATCCAGTGTCTTAGTAGGGTCTGCTCCTCATGGCATGGAGCGGTACCAAGTGCTGGTCATGGAGCAGCTCCAGCACAAAGGGGACTGCTTGCCCTGTATCCTTCCTTCTCTTCCCATCTTCTCCTGGCCAGTTACTTCAGACATAGTAGAGGATGCTGAAGTGATCCTCCAGCTTTAGGTAGGGCTGGATAGATGCTATAAGAAACATAAGTTGACCTTTGCACTGGTTGATGGAAGAAGAGTGACACAGCACCACAGTGCCCTGAGGCTGGAGTCTATGCACATAGCATTGATATGTAGGCATGGTGGGTATGTGGAAGCATGAGTTGTGTGCTCATACGCACCTCAGCTCAAGGGTGTATGTGCTTGGTACAGGACAAGAGGGGGATGTGTGCACCCTGACCTCTCTTCCAACAAATTGTGTTGCTTTTTCTTCTCCAAGGGACTTCCAGGTAACCCTGGAGCTCAAGGGCCTGCTGGGAGAAAGGGAGGAAAGGGTGAACCAGGACCTCCCGGACCCAAAGGAGAGCCTGTAAGTGTCTGAATAGGTCTGTGCACAGTGGGAACACCACGGCATCGTGATGCACTTTCATGGATGAGTGCTGAGAAACTCCTCTTCTTTAGCCTGCCTGCTTCAAAAACTGTGCAGATGCTAATCTCCTGATGGAGAATGTCTCCTCCATCTTCCCAGAGCAGTACTTCTGTAATCCATAAGCATGATGTTAACCATTCCACCCCAGAAAAGCATCTTGTATTCCCTGGAATGCCTCTGTGGATGCCTAGGGACCCTTGGGCTGTATTCTAGCAAGTTCCCTACATTGCTGGCTTCTCGCAGTGCAGATCTGGTGGCCACCACGGGGAACCCTCAGGGGATGAACCATGAGTGTTTATGGCTACTGCTGTGACCACCTCCTGACAGAATAGTCTGGCTGTGGCTGCCCAAAAGCCAAAGGCAAGATCCCCCAGGCACAGCCAGCACAGGCATCCCTGCTCCCTCCTGACAGGCACTAAGGGGACAAGGAGACCACTCTTGGGCCAAGAAGCAGAAGGCAGGGTAGCCCCATATCACTGCTTGGGTAGCATCCATCTTCCCATCCCATTTATGTGGCTTTCTTGTGTCTGCTAAGGGTCGACGTGGAGATCCAGGGACAAAAGGCAGCAAAGGCACTCCTGGAGCCAAAGGAGAAAGGGTGAGTGAAGCAACTGCCCCAAGACTGTTGCAAGTGAGCCCAAGAGGCACAGGAGTGGTGTGAGTGAAGTGCTACTGTGCATGTGTCCTGGTGGCATCACATACAACCTCCTATTCCATGCACACCGACAGCACTGGGGACATCCATGACTGGGAATATCTTTACCCTCCTCACAGGGAGATCCTGGTCCAGAGGGTTCTCGTGGCCTGCCCGGTGAGGTTGGAAGCAAAGGAGCAAGGGTAAGCACAAAGAGAAGGAGAGTGCTGTTGCCATCCAAGGCAGCTCACCCTTTCCTCCTCATGCACACCTCCCTGTGCCTTCCTCTCCATGTTCTCGTGTCTTGTTTGCAGGGAGATCAAGGAATGCCGGGACCCCGAGGCCCTTCAGGTCCTGTGGGAGAGCCAGGCAGGATAGTAAGTCATCTGTATGACCATGTCCTCCCTCTCAAGTAAGAGCTTGTCCCATTGACATGAGTTGGCTGCACTGTCCCTCCCAAGGAGTCTAAAATCTATTTCAAAGGCCCCAGCTAGCCCATGGAACAGGGAGAAATAGCAAGACCTAGGAATCCCTGCTCTTCGATTGCTCCTGGTCCCACATGTTCCTATGACAATATGGAAGGAAGGGAAGGGAAAGGTCTCCCCAGTCCTGGTTTTCATCCTGGGTCTGTGGTTAATCCAGTAGCACTGTGACATCCGTCTGTTTCCATGGGACACAGGGACCCAAGTGCTGAATCAGTCCCTATCACAGTGACCCCAGTGGAAGGGAAGATGGTCCTGCAGCATCCTCTCAAGAGCTGGCTACTCCAGCACGGTCCCACGTGCAGGCAGGAAGCTGCAGGGAACCTCCTCACCCACTCCCTCCACTGTCCAACAGGGATCAAGAGGGGATCCTGGTGACTTGGGCCCAAGAGGTGATGCTGGACCACCAGGACCGAAGGTAAGGTCTTTGAATGCAGCTCTGTGTTTGAAAGGGTATTGCTGTGTGCCTTTGTTGAAAAGATAGATAGGGATGGATGGATGGATGGATGGATGGATGGATGGATGGATGGATAGGTAGATAATGATTCTGTGACTGCCACTGTCATGGCCAGGTTTAGCTTCTGATAGGTCTTATGTTTTCCTACCAAAGGGTGACAGAGGCAGACCTGGCTTTAGCTACCCTGGACCCAGAGGACCACAGGTATGTATCTCTCATCCATCAGACGTAGGTGCCACAAGGAAGCCTATATCAGTGATGGCTGCTGTTGGAGGCTGGGAGAAGAGGGAAGGAGGAATAAAAGTGACCAGAACCCCAAAAACATGGAGTCTGCAAAGGCGGTTAACACCAGGACTGCACCTGGCCACAGTTCTTTCAGCCTCACAGCAGAGGTGCTGGGGACCCCAACCAAAACAGTGATGATGGGGAGGTGGCTGTGCCCACCGCTCCAACCATCACACTGCAGATGTACACTGCAGGACCAGCAGTGCTTGGGTGCTGACATACACCTCTCTCCTTTCACAGGGTGACAAGGGTGAGAAGGGGCAGCCAGGACCGAAGGTGAGTGTGTTTATCTCCATCACCTACATTCAGTAGTGACTGTAATGCACAGCAGTCAGTGCCCAGCTCTCCAGATGTGTGGCCAAGGAGCCTGATCTGCCAACAGCCATTCCCTGCAGCTGCAGAGCTGGGGTGAATCTCCCAAGCCCATATCTCCTTTTAATGCTATCTGAAGCATGCTGTGCAAAACCTCCTTGTTCTTAGTTAATGCTTAAGTAAACACTGTTTGCTCTGTGCTGGTTTAGAGGGTGCTCTCTTGGGCCAGGCAAGCACGTATTCTTGACAGGCTTATAGCAGTAACACCGCTGCCTGAGCACATCCAGATGTGCTGTGTGCGGGATCCGTTTCTCTTTCCTTTGAGCAGGGAGCAAGAGGAGAGCTTGGACCAAAAGGAGTGCAAGGGACCAAAGGAGAGAAGGGGGAACCGGTAAGCAGAACCCCTGTGGGTCAGTGTCCCTCTTCCACAACTCTGATAGATGTGCTGCAGACAGTGCTGCCTGCTCTCCTGCCAGCCCATTCCCCAAGCTCTGCTGTGGGGCCATGCTTAGCAGGACTGTCCCTGCATCGCCAGCCTTGCTGAGGTAATATCTGACCCTTCTTTGCTTCTTGCCCAGGGTGATCCTGGCCCAGGAGGTGAGCCTGGACCCCGCGGTCCCACTGGTGAAGCAGGCCTTGAGGTACAGTACCGTGACACTGTGTGTGAGCAGATGCTGCAGCTCCCTCCTCTTCCTCCCCACTTTTCATTGAAGCTCTAAAGCTCAGAGGGCCACAGTGTGTCTCCCTGCAGTGGAGGAGCTGCCAGACAAGGCTTTCCTACATTTCTCTCCTCAAAAAGCCATGGTTTTGGTGATTCTGATGTGTAGTTCCCACAAAGGGAGCTCATGGGAAAACTGTGCCTGAAATCCCTATGCTCTTCTTACAGGGACCCCCTGGCCCACCAGGAGATCCTGGCCTGACTGTGAGTAGCACTTCTCTGCATCCCCCAGTGCTCTTCCTCCTGGGGCAGCCATGGCTTTACCATGCACAGCCTGAGAATGAAAGAGTGTTGCATCCTGATGCTGCCTGGCAAAGGTGGCCTGTGGCTTCCCATGGGAGCCAAGGAAAGAGGGGTGGGAAGGGAAAGGAGAACGTCAAAGGGGGAACCTTAAAGGGCGAACCTAAAGAGGAACCTTAGAGGAGATGAATGCTGTGTAAAGGGAGGAAGGCATTCACCCTGCATCCCTTTGCTGGCAGGACTGCGACGTGATGACCTACGTGCGGGAGACGTGCGGATGCTGTGGTGAGCAGATCATCGCCTCTCCCCAGGGAAGGGGAATGAGCAATGGAGGGATGGGGAAAGGGGGTCATCAGGGGCTGCCTCCTTCATGGAAAGTCATTCCCTGCTCACCTACTGATTATCTTAAGAGCAATGAGCTGTAACACAGAGTTGCATGGTCAAGATGCTAGGATAGAGTGTCTTGCACAGATTTAATATATTGGGGGTACCAAATACACTGAAAGAAAGATGCATGCAAAGCCCCCCCTACCCAATCCACAAGCCCTGTGGACGCTTGGTGTGATGCTGTCTCATCTTCCCATAGATGGTCTCTTGTTCCCACCATCACTGACCTTTGTGTCTTCCTCCTTCTGTCCCTCTCCCCAGACTGTGAGAAGCGCTGCGGTGCCCTGGACATCATGTTTGTCATAGACAGCTCGGAGAGTATTGGCTACACCAACTTCACCCTGGAGAAGAACTTTGTGGTCAATGTGGTCAGCCGCCTGGGCTCTATTGCCAAGGACCCCAAGTCACAGACAGGTCTGGACTGTGTGGGGCAGAGGGAACAGAAAAGGGGTCTGGATTCCTCCAGCTTCCACGTTTGTAGCTGCCCTGGGCTGCGATCCATCAATCCAGCTCTTCTGCATCTCTTCCCTATTCCCTTCCCAGCTCTTTAGGCCAATCGGGCAGCTCTTTGCTGGTATGAAAGTTTGCTGACCCCCTCTTTTCACTGAGGACACAAAGCCAAGTGACCTGATACTTCATTGGCAGGTGCCCGTGTTGGGGTGGTGCAGTACAGTCACGAAGGGACCTTTGAAGCCATCAAGCTTGATGACGAGCGCATTGATTCACTGTCAAGCTTCAAGGAAGCAGTGAAGCGCCTGGAGTGGATTGCTGGAGGCACCTGGACACCTTCTGCCCTTCAGTTTGCCTATAACAAGCTCATTAAGGAAAGCAGGAGAGAGAAAGCCCAAGTGTTTGCTGTGGTTATCACGGATGGGCGCTACGACCCCAGGGACGATGACAAGAACCTCGGGGCTCTTTGCGGTAGAGATGTGGTTGTCAACACCATTGGCATTGGAGACATGTTTGACCAGCCAGAACAGAGTGAGACTCTGGTCTCCATTGCCTGCAATGAACCCCAGCGCGTCCAGAAGATGAGGCTCTTCTCAGACCTGGTGGCAGAGGAATTCATTGACAAGATGGAAGATGTCCTCTGCCCAGGTCTGTACCTCTCCTTGCACAGTTCTGACTGGAACTGGGGTTTTCAGCCCCAGGGTTTGGGGTTGGGGGTATACATGGTGCATTGCAGCAATTGCAGAGACATCAGCAGGTTGGCCAGTAGCTCATCAGCTGGGTTATACCTTTATGTAGCCCTGGATGAGCAGTCCTTCCTCAGGTAGCAGAGGTAGTCCATTGGAGTCCTTTCCCCACTAAGAGACCTTGTCCTGCCACCCCGGCTGGGTGAAGGGGGGTTGGCAGCACAGCACTCAGTTTTCCTTGTTTCTTTCCCTTGCAGATCCACAGGTCGTCTGCCCTGAGCTGCCCTGCCAGACAGGTAAACATGACAAGTACCTTCATGCTATCTGCACACAGCAGTAGGGCCAGGAGCGGGAATGGGATGTGCAACCCCATTCATTTGCTTTGGGTGGCAGGAGTTAAGGGAACTATTGTTAAGTTACATGACAAGAGGCTCCAGGGTTTCATCTCCTGCTCTTTTCCTGCCTCTCCGAGTTCTCTGCACAGGTAGGTATGAGTGCACTGTGTTAGTGCATCAGCATGGCTTAGCCCTAACCCAGTTCCTCAGAGGTTTTGACCAGGTTTTGGTCTCCAAACTCTGCTCACTTGTTCCATGTCTCTATCATGCATCAAGTCAAAACCCCCTTGCTGAACTCTCCCACCCATGCTGACCTTTGGGATGCAGAACTCAACCCGCAGCACTGGGCAGGATGCTCCTCAGGAGTGACAAGAGCAGGGCAGGGGGTAGGGACCATATGGAGGATGACACCATAGTAGACCCAAAGCTTTGGCATCTCTAACGCTGGCTGTATTTAATTAACAATTAACTGGGAGTGTTGGATAAAGGGAAAAGGCTGCGCAGATCCTATGGTACAAAGGAGATGGCTGCTGCTCGCTGCAAGTAGCTTCATTTGATCATGTTTTTCATGTTAAGGGGCAGATCTGCAACTTGAATTGCTGTGGATCCTGTCTGAGTCTCTGTCCTCATTTAAGGGCAATAGATGCACTATTTGCTGATATGCACAAAGCTTACAGGGGACAAAGTTTTGCCACTTTTTGCAGTTTTTATTTCTCCTCTTGCCATGAATGTTCCCGAGCAAGTCTCCGGCTTTGACTCAGTATTATCCAGAATCTCAAATGGCAAAGAAGTCCCTTCATTTCCATGCAAAGCAAAGGAAAGCTGGTCCCAGGATGCTCAGAAATCTGAAGACAGAAAAGCCACAATTACTCCTCTCTAAAATATCTGAGCATTGGCCATGCAGAGAACAAGGCTTCCAACTGTGATGCTGAGCTGCCCACACAGGCTTCTCTGCCATATCCTCTGAGGAGCTTTGTCCTGCAGGTCTGAGCACAAGGAGGTGACTTCCCCATGCCACACTGGTGCTTGCTCAGGTGTCTTCAAAGGTTTTGGTCTTTGCAGCCTCCCCATTTCAGAAGAACACTGCCGGAGAGGGGCTGACCCAAGCACTGGTGCTTGGGCCATCAAAGCAAGGCGAAGTTGGTGGTTCTTTCCCTGTAGTGCACTTGGGTGTCTCTGTTCCTGATGCAAGGTGAGAACAGTTCACTGGTACCTGTTCTGGGGACCAGAACAGAAATGGCTTGAGGAGGCATCTGAGGGTGTTCCCTTTTGGGAATCCCTCAAGCCATGCTGTAGGCAGGCCCTATGCCTGTACCCAAGAGGACATAGGTATAGGTGATGCGGCTAGGTAGGTGTGGGCCTCCTGTCAAAGTGCCATTACACCTATCTCAGCATGGGCAAAAGTTGTCCTGGTGTGAAAGGAACCATGCTAGGCCTGGTAGATGTGTTAAGGGATACTCAAGGATTCAGGTGCCTCTGAGCAAACCACCTTCTACCCATCGCATTGGACGGTCTGTGATGCATCGCTGGCATCATTTAGAAGGTTCTACAATGACCACACTTGTTTAACAAGGGAAAAATATTGGATGGGTTGTGACCTAAGGCATGTGACAGAGCCTGGGGCTTCTCTTCTCAGTGCTCAGCTTCCTCTGATTCTCCAAAAGCATCTCAATAGCTGGTGTCAATTCGCATGCAAACCCTTTGGATGGAGATGGTGCATTCACATGGGGTGTGAGTGAGCCTCATGTGTATCCAACGCGTGTGTCCAGTGGGAAACAGGCCAGGCAGGTCCAGGTCAGGGAGGCAGCTACATCCAGCTCTGTTCTTGCCCCCAGAGTTGCAGTCCTGGCACTTCAAGGAGCAAATCTGTTGCTCATGCCATGCACCTCAGCCTGGGTATTGTCAGAAGAGCACAGCGGGGGACAGGTATTACATACACCTTGGCTCCCTACTTGCAAAGACAGGCACATTGCCACTTTGGGTTCACATCTGCCTTAGTGCTTTGCCTAAGGAAATCCTGTTTTCAGGGCAAGTGACCCTTGTCCTCGTGTCACTGCCCATCAGTTGCTGTGGTGCTAATGGGCTTGTAAAATGGGTTGAATGCTCAGCAAATCTGAACTGACCACTTGCTTTGATAGAAGCCGCATGGTGCTCTGTGAGGCTCTTTCTAACCCACGCAAAAGGCTTTGCTTTGAGCTTTTGGGGGTTTATTCACATTGAAGTTCAGCACAGCCAGGTGGAGATGGAGGCTTTGGGGATGCTGATTAGCCCAGATACCACAAAGGAGCATTGCACACAGTGCCAGCCAAGGAGTTCATACTATGCTGCCCCTTAGATGTGTTTCTGGCTGTACAGCATCATGTGTATAGTTAACTCAAAGGAGAGTTCAAAGCTACGTGATGGCGGAATCCCATATGCAGAAAGAAGCTGGACCCCACGGCGCTGCTCTTCCTCCATCGTGCCTATGGCAGATGAGTAGGAAGGAACCAGGCAATTCAGTTTCCATGTCATTTTCTGAGGTCTCTCAGTTGATGCGTGAGTGATTTCAGTACAAATCCCATGGTTCCTTAGACACAAAATGTGGCAGAAAGATGTAAAACGTGGCTTTGGTCTTTACTTCTCTGTCCTCATTAGCTCTGTTCTTCTGGCGCAGTGCACCTAGGAAAGCCAAGCAGCTTTCAGAGCCATTGCTAGCAAGCCCTGAAAATATTCTTTTGACGCTCACTTGCAGATGACAGGAACCCTGGGAACGTAAATCCACTTATTTTCCGCCCCATGGAAGAGGGAGTCAACATAGATTTCCCCAGCACCATACATTCCATCGCCCAGTTCCTAAACTCCACGCGGGAAACCCAGGACCCCAGCATGTACACCCAGCTGGTGGCCACTTTGGCCTTTACCGCCGAAAAAGCCAAGTTTGCCACTGGAAATGAGCGGCAAGAGTGGATGGACTTGTTCATTGACACCTTCAAAATGGTGCACAGCGAGATTGTGGGGGACCCAGAAACCGTGCTAGGGCTTTGCTGACATCTCTGTTAGGGATCAATGTGAAGAGAGCGGAGGCAGAGATTGAGTGGAGGTGGTAATGGTCTTTCCCCATGTGCCTGTTGGGCAGAAGGGGCAGATAGACTGGTAGATGCTTTTAGTTCTTGGTTGCGCTCAGTGAGGGATGGGACACGAGGGGCAGTCTTCTCTGGCTTGGCTGTCTGATAAGCATGGCAGCTTTCTTCAGTGATGTCAAGAGATGCTTTTGCTTTGCCCACTGCTTTTCTGCAGAGGAGCTGCGTGTCCCAGCCCTCAGCCATAGGCAAGCACCAGGGTCTACCAAGGAGGCTCCCCACACACACACGGCTGAGGGCCAGAGTGAGCCCTTCATATGCAGAGGGAGCAGAGATGCGCTTTCCCCATGGCTTCCTACATATGTATTTGCTAACTGCTTCTGAAGCATCATCTGCATCCTCTCACTGGGTTACCATGAGGGCTTTCTTCAGGTCCTGTGTGGCAAGACTGACAAAGCATGGTGCATCTCCTCTTGCCGCAGTGTCTCTGTACAACCATTCAAGGGGCAATGGGGGGATATTGAAGGGAAGAAGTAAGAGGTATGGGAGAGGGGGCAAGCCTGGCTTTCCATTGAGAGCATCAAAGCCTGGGGAGTGCTTCTCTCAGAAGCTGTATGAGCTCCCTCTGCCTTTTTCTCTGCTTCTACATTTGTGTTTCTTAGTTAGCAACATGTACCTGTTGGTAGCCAAGAGATAGAGGTTATGTGCAGTCAAACCTCTATGATGTGTTACGTGAGCTATTTAAAAGCCAGTATTTCAACTTGATTCAACCCATACCGAGTGCTAGTTTGGTTCAGAGACACCACTTGTGTGATGGGTATGTGCGTTTATTCCCATAAGCTCAGATGCTCCTAGTACTCACAGGAAGTCAGGCAGGTATCAGCCATTCTTGCCTCCAGCGTAACTACTGCCCTTTCAACCTATGAGAGGACAGCATCTTGTGTGCAGGCACAAAAGTAGAAATGTTTACTGCCAGCAAGTGGATTTTGCAGCCTCTCTAAGTGACATGGTATTATTGCAATAAAGTATACTGAGCAAACGTCATATTTAATGGGCAGAAGGGAGACGTATGGCCTTTGGAAACGTGCTTGGGCTGTGACGTTTCCTCATGTGCAAAGAGCCCATGGAAGGAGAAACTTGCCCACTTTGAACTTACTGCAGTTTTCTTCCACCTCTGCTTCAACATCTGGGGCTTGTCACTCAGGGCTTGAAGCTGTGTGGGATGCAGGGAAAGTGTTTGTGTCACCCAGCACATGAGCACATCAAATATGTTGCACGATATAGTCCTTCTCCCAAGGTTTCAATGCTTTTTGCTCCTAGTCTATAGGGACAGGGGATCCAGAGGGCTCTGCTGTTGTCATGTAACAGAGGGGAAAGAGCTCGGAGACTTTTACATGGACGGCTTTGAGTTTTAGGTGAAAGCAAAATGATCAGCCCATGTCTGAGTCTCATTGTAAGCCATGTATTCCAGATAGTCTGTGTAAAGCCAAGCTCCCTACTGTGTTTCAACAGATTTAATGAAAGAAGGTAGATTGAGATGAGCTCTTAGGCAGAAGCTCTTCCCTGTGAGGGTGCTGAGGCGCTGGCACAGGGTGCCCAGAGAAGCTGTGGCTGCCCCATTCCTGGCAGTGTTCAAGGCCAGGTTGGACACAGGGGCTTGGAGCAACCTGCTCTAATGGAAGGTGTCCCATCACTCCATGGAGTGATGCTGCTTTCGGCTGCAGTCTGCTTAACTAGGAGCTTAACAGAGTTGCTTCAGGTCAGGTAGGAGGCTTGTCTTCTCCAGAAACATTACATGTAGACAAGCACTGGGGGATACAGACTGGTGTAATGCTTCTCCAACATTATATGCAGCCCTCACTCCCACCCACTTGATTCCACTGGCTTTTGCAGACCCCCCATGCAGGTATCAGACTGTGTAGTTGGAAGGGCCATGCCTTCTTGTCTGCCTTTCCCCTTCCACGGCTGCACAGATCAGGTGAGGTCCCGGAGGTCAGGTGCTTCCAAGGCCAAGTATCTTTATGGCAGCAGTGCCTGCATATCGGGAACTGCAGCACCAATGTACCTTTAGACACCGTTTCTTAAGGAAGGTTGGGCAGAGGTGAGTATGCACCTTTATTGCTTTGAAGGAATGAAGTGTTGCAGATGAATTTGGATATTCAAAAAGCTCTGGGAAGAAAAGCATTGCTTGGAGATTGGTTTTTACAGCAGTCAGAGCTGGCATGGCACAAGCCTGTCCTTCACAGTAAGACAATGCACAGTAAGCACCATTCAAGACATGTCATTGTTGTAGATATGTTATACAGTGTGGCCTAAGGAGAAATGCAAGTCTACAAGGTCAGGGAGTATGATACAGAAACAACCACGGACTTTTGCTATGTCCAACAAGGTAGGTTAAACCACAAGTACCAGCAAGTTCCTGCATCAGGTTTGACTTTCATCATGGATGGAAGTGGTGCAAATAATCTATGAGCTCAATGATGTGCACTATCAGAGCTTCTGCTGCACTGGCTAGTGCTGTTGGATTCATGTTGGACTCTGTCTCTGTAGTTTCAAGAGCACATGTATCTCTTTTACTTAAAATGTGACTTTGACAACACTGGCTGCACACACAGTACTCATGCACTAAACCATTTGTTGCTCAGCCCATAGAAGGAATGACACTGGTTCAGCACCCCACATGCTGAATCCAAGTGTAGCAGCACTGAACATTGAGGAAGCACTTTGTCAAGCTGGATTTGCTCAATTAGCAGTTACTCAACTCAATGTGATACTCCCATCCCAAAAGTTACTCCTTGTTGCTAGAAAAGGGTGCTCAAGCTGGGGCTGTTGCAGAGTCTCCTATTCTTTGCCAGTCATGCAAAACAACATGACATTGACTCCAGGACTTTGGGATTCAGTCTTGGAGCCATGGAACTGCTTGGCAGTGATATGGCCATTGCCCTGCTGCCAGTTCAGAGGGTGGCCAGCCACAGGAGGTACATCACAAATCAATGCTGCTGTTGCACTTGTGTTCCTACCTGATGCTTTCAGCAGAGGAGGAAACTCAAAAGAAGGAAGAGGAAGTGTTTCTTGGAGAAGCAGGCATGCAGAGGAACACTAAATGCAATACACATAACTACTGCAGAGGGATGAAATAATGGTCCCTAGTAGCTGACTCCAAAGATAGCCATTTTCTTCTTCTTTTTCTGAGTTCATGCACTGTATCTATTCATATGCCCACATGCCAGCTTTGTGGACAGGTTCTGCTCTGAGTGACAGAACAGTAATGCTCCCCTGTGGTTCACTCAGCTATTCATCTGTTATATATTGCAAAGGCTGTTTTGATATGAACAAGTGCACAGACAAAGGTAGCCTTGTTTTCAGCCATATGACCCAACCTTTATGAGCTCTTCTGGAATTAGTGATTACTGGTTAAATTAATCTATGTGAAAGGTATGGAAACAGTTTTCATCCTACAAATCTATATGTGAAGAGTAACTCTGAAGGAAAACCACTCTAGAAGTAACAAAGAGGTTTGCAGGTAGTGCCTGCCATTAATCTCTGGATGTTCCTCTCACAGATGGGAACTGCTGTAAGAAGGTGGATATAATTCAGGGACTGAAACACACAGACCTGTCTAATATCATGGAGGTCTGTCAGAGGCCCCAGAATTAACATTCATTAACACCTAATGCCCAGAAGCTGAGGGCATCAGAAGAAAACCTACACTACCTGCTGCAAAGACAGGTTTTGGCAGCAGAGTGGGGCTGGCCAAAGATGCATGGAGGCGTCTCCAAGCTCAACCTGCCCAAGGCAAGCCCCAACCTTAGCCTGTAGGCTTTATGCTCCCAACTCTTGTCTTCTTTCTCCTGCAGAGCTTGCAGTGGCCCAGTGCACACAGCGCCCTGTTGATGTTGTCTTCTTGCTGGATGGCTCTGAAAGGATTGGGGAGCAGAATTTCCACAGGGCCCATCACTTTGTGGAGGAGGTGGCTCGACAGCTTACATTGGCCAGGAGCAGCAGCGACAGCATGAATGCCCGGGTTGCATTGCTGCAGTACGGCAGTGAGAGGGACCAGAATGTGGTCTTCCCATTGACCTACAACCTGACGGAAATCTCCAACGCCCTGGCGCAGATCAAGTACCTGGATTCATCCTCCAACATCGGGTCAGCCATCATACACGCCATCAACAACATTGTGCTCAGCCCAGGAGATGGGCAGCGACTCGCGCGACGCAATGCTGAGCTCTCCTTCGTCTTCATCACTGATGGCATCACAGGAAGCAAGAACCTCGAAGAAGCCATCAACTCCATGAAGAAGCAAGACGTCATGCCCACGGTAGTGGCTCTTGGGAGTGATGTAGACATGGATGTCCTGCTGAAGCTTGGCCTTGGGGACCGGGCAGCCATCTTCCGGGAGAAGGACTATGAAAGCCTCTCTCAGCCCAGCTTCTTCGACAGGTTCATTAGGTGGATATGTTGAATGAAGGGATGCACACGTCTTCCTCTCAGCACTATACACCCCCTGATATTACCTGTTTTATTTTCTTCCCCCTGTATGGTTGCTAGCAACGAGTTGGCCCAGACCAGCTGCCTCTGGGTCCTCCTTTCTCGCCAAAATCCAGAGCTATTTTGTGATTTTCATGATGAAAAGTTGTGTATCTTACATTTATGGTGCTAATTAAAGCCAAGATCAAAGCAGGACACAGAGCCATTCGATGTACTTCTGCAAAGCTTTACACTCACCAAGCCATGACTTGTGTACATACTGTCATCCTAGAAGGGCTTATCAGAGAAGCAAGAAACCTTTCCAGTGTGGCAGGACAAATGGATACCTCCAGTTCTCAAAAACCCCCAGTATCCCTCAATGTCCTATGAGGAGTTTTGTGGCTACAACATCCCCTGTTCTTTAGCAATCCTTTTTCCACATTGTCCCATCTTTTTCAGTTCTCTTGGTACTTCCATCCTGAGAGGACTGGGTGAGTTTATGACACATTCAAATGGTCAGCAACTTGCTTTCCTTTTGCATGGCCCTTGATGGCATGCTCCTCTTTCCCAGGAGCAACAGGATGGTGGGAGGTTTTGCTGCCTTCTATAGTTGTCTGCAGATGCTCCTTTTGGGATTCTATCTATGTCACAGAGGGGCCATAACCCACTTGCTCCCTTCTTTCATTTCGACCTTCACCAGAACCTGTTCATATATTACGTGCCCAAACTCCTGGCTGAGAGGAGCAGCATGCCCCGCCAGCACCTCACTAAACACTGGGAGCTGCCTCCCTGTCATCCCAATGTGTTCAAAGTAACCAAGTGCCTTCTTCTCACCAGCATGTGCTGAGCAATGCCCAGATTTGAACTTGAATTTTGCTGTCTGCAAAAATAAACAATCTCTTTTCACCCTACCCTGAAGAAAAGCCTCTTTATTCTGTGGTTTGTCTCTGGGTTTAAATACTTCTAATAACCAGCACAAGCTTTGTTACAATGCATGTCAGGGGCTGGATGTTTGCACTTAGGGAGCTGGTTTCTGGAGCACCTGAGAGTGCACTCTATGTAGGCAGTACGCAGATGGACTTTTATGTCAGTAAG
>WYDI02002532.1:0-11606 GCA_009867235.2 Psittacus erithacus
AACAAAACAAGAGAAAACCCAATTGAAAACCCGCTTAAACATAATAAAATTAAAAAAAAAAAAAAAAAAAAAAAAAAAAAGAAAAGAAAGAGAAAAAAAGAAAAGAAAAATTCAAAAATTCTAATGCTAGCTCTCCACACACCTCTTACCTACTGCTCTTTGACGCAGAAGCATGATCCAGTAACAGGCTGCACATGCTCGTTTCAGTTTATATGCGCATTGGACAGAGGTAGAGTATAATTTTAAGGGAAATAAGGAGCTCTACTTAAAGAAAACAGAGAAAAGCAAGTTTTAGAATGAGACAATATTTTTGAACATTAAAACGAGAAAAATCTTGTGAATGATATGAAGAGACTAGGCAGCCAGGTTCCTCTTCTCATTTAAAAAAAAAAAGAAAAGCTGGTGTCTGTATAAATTCAAATTACAATGCTAGCAGTGGAGAAAACGGAGAGCCTTAGTAACAGCTTAGTTAGGATATAATAGTAAAATGAAAATAATAGGCAAAATGTGATGACAGAACAATGATTCTAAATTCTTGTGCTAAAGAAAAATTAAAGTAAAAGCAATCACACATGCTAGATATCTCATGTCAATGGACTGTGTTCTGCCTTTAATGATGGATCTCATTACAGTTGAATGTGGCCTTAATCCTTTTGTCTCTTGCTGCACTGATTTTGAAGATTAGTATTCTGGGAGACTGAGTCATCAGGTTATTCTGAACAAGTTTTGCAATCATTGACTTTAAGCCGAGTTCTGATCAGCGTAGTACAAGGTTAAGATAATCTTTTCTCTTCTTGACATTTTGCCTCTAATTTTCTGTTAGGGAGACAATCAGCTGGCTGTGAAAGATTTAACAAGTGAAGATGTTTTAAAGCATTCTCTAAACCCAAGTTAATGACACAAAATAATGGGGAACCAACCTATTGTAAGGCCTGATTTAAACATACTTTACCAAATTAAAGTGTAGCCTTTCACCTGCTGTGCTGAACACCCTATCCGCATTTGTCTTTTCATTTAACTTTTGCAGGACAGCTCAGTTTGAGATGTCTAAATGCTTGAAGCTGAAGACATGTAAGACTGATACCAGACCATTTTTTTTCTCTAGCAGCTTTCTGTCTTACTGGACATGTGTAAAGGAAGTTCATGTTGTTCTAGTTTTCAAAGTACAAAAAACTGGCATAGTGGGAATTTATGTAATATGTCCCCAGTTTACTAAGATTCATTTTTCAGATTGAAGGCCACTCCTCATGCTGGTGTTTTAAAGTTGAACCTACTTTCATTCTTGCTTCTGTTGGACTGTAGTGGTCAAAAGCGCTAAGAAAACTGGGTGCCAGGAATTAGATGCAGACTGGATCACTCATGTTTGAAAGTCCTAGAGAGAGAGATTTTGCAGATGGAATTTAGCTGAAACTTCCAACTGTTCTCATAAACTACCCTTGTCATGTTAGTTTTTACTCTTAGTAAAAAGTATCTAGAAAGTTCAGTCTTTACCTGCGCTAATCTGTAAATATTGCCCCAGATAAGCTTTATGTCTTTGTGTGTCTACTGAACCAACATATGTATTCACAAAGAGCAAGCCATGCAGCATCTAGAAAAATAATAAATGACACAAAGGAATTACATTCATAAGAAACTCTTATTTCTTGTGTTTGCTGAACCCATCTTTTTCTTAGTGTTTCACAAATCAAGATATGATTTCTTCTGCACATAGCTTCCAGCTTCATTCACATTCTGGTCCTTTGCCAGAGAGATTCTGCAGGCTCCAAATTTCCCCCTCCCCCCCTCTTTTCTATGTGATTTTTGATTAACTTCTTTCCTGGGAGTTTTCTGGGTCAGTTTTGTTTGTTCTTTTACTCAGCTTGAATAAAAAAATTCTTAGTATCTTTATTTTTTTAAGCTAAGTAACAGTAACTGCATCTTTTATAGACTTCTTATAGTTAACTGTCAGTTTAAATTAGTTTCTTATACTCATTTGGCAGGCATCATGATAAGGTAGACAAGAGGATGTGTTATATTCATATTCCCAGTTCTTAAATATAAGTAACAAAATATTATTAAAAAAAAATTCATGAGAATAAAAACTATTCTAATGACATATTGCATATAGGAATATGCAGCTACTGCTTTGTATGACTAAACATGATCACTACATATAAATGCAGGTTAAAAAATACATTCTGACATATGAATATGTTTTGCCAAATCAGAATTGGATACGTTGCTTAGAAAAAACATCAAAAACAAGTCTGAAACACAATCATTTTTTCCTGAAAATTAACCTCTTTGAAGCCTCATTCATTCTTCAGTTCTTCCCATTCTTGAGTTACTTTTTCTAGTCTAATATCCAGCATCAGAAACTTGAAGATCTAGAGAAAACTAGATTCTGACAATGATACCTTTATTTTACAGATTTTTTCTTCTCCAGAAATTACTATATGACTAATATTGCTTTAAAAATTATTGAAAGGGAATAAAATACTATTTAAGATAAAATTTTAGAGGAAAATACTTTCTGGAGGGAAACCTTTCATACATATTCATATATATATATAAACTTTCATATATACATATAACTCATTGTATATGCTCTAGCACATGAGGATTTCTTATTAATAAAACTTTTTGTTAATGAAGTCCATTTAAAAGCTTTTAATTGAAAAAAGATTGCTTCACAATTAATTTTATTAAGGTGTTGAAAAATCTTTGGAACTTCAATATTTGAGTTTCATACTTTCATAGAAGTTTTGGGTTCTATTAAAAATTGTTTCTCATTTTGGAAATATCTTAGTTGCAATCAAAAACCACCTGAGCAACATTGCTAGTTACACAAAAAAAAATAAGTTATTTAAAACCAAAACAAAGTATTTACATTTAGAACCTTCAAGTGTTTAACTTCTCAACTGAATAGGAAAAAAGTTTTTTTATGACAATCCTAAAGAGCAGAAATACTGTAGAGTGTTCATAATATAAAATTCACAGCCACTGCCTCTCTGTAGTGATTGATCTATTGTCTGTAATTCTGATTCACTGGATTTTTAAAATCAAAATCTTGACTTCTAATACCTGTTTCCTTATTCAACATTTAGGGTCAATTTGTACATGATGTAAAACACCATCTGTGTGATAATAAGCACAGTACTTTGGGTTTTTTTCTTTCCTTTTATATAGATAGGGACGGAAAATCTGCAGGGAAAAGCTCTATATGACTTGTTGAGGAGGGTGAATATATTTAATGAGTGTATACATGTATTATACTATCTTTCCTTGATTGTCTCATCCAGAATTTTCTGCTTCCTGAAGCATCAACTGTGCTGACCTTAGAAAATTTAACAACAGAACTAACGATAAAACCAAGCCAAATATTAAGCCCATGTGACTGAGACATATGTATTAACCTTTATATTTCTTATCTGCAGTTCTATGCAAATTTTCCACCTTTTGTTGTCTTGTTCTATGTTTGGTTAGTCAATAAATTAACATTTCATAAATACTTTTAAATGGCATATGCAATTTAAAAGCATTTAACCATTGTTTCCCTGATTTGTGTGATCTATTGTTCTAGACAAGAATGTATAATCATCAGAATTACAAATACTACTTTCATTGCATTCATTTTAAGCTTTTGCTTTGTTTGTGCATGTAATAATTTTGTTTGTTGCATTATTATCCTCAATATTCACAAACTGGTTTAATCATCTTAGAGGAGACAGCAGAGATCCTGCCCTTTTTAATTTCTGGTTACAAAACTTACACACACAGTTGTGACAGCAAAAGCTCCTGGCTGGGAATGCAGTGGGGAACCTCAATGTACTTTGAGTGCTTACTTTACATGCAAAATAGATTACTTTAACTCCACCACTGGAATTTTAGAAATGTTTTCATACTTGTATCACTGCGTATCTCTCCATGTACATAAGTGTATATGCGCATGCATACATAAAGGTATATATGTGTATGCTTCTCCACCAGTTATCCTTTTTAATTGTGCTTCTCTGTGTGTGCTTACTTTCACATTCCATTTAAAATTGCAGTGGATTTGCTATTATTGTAAAGTGTTACCACATCTACCAAAATCAATTAACTTCATAGCAGAAATCTGTGCAGAGTACCACATTTGTTTTAATACATTGCTGCTAATTCTAAATCTCCCATTTGTCCTTTAACTGTCTCTGAAATGTCTGTCACTTGGAAAGATAAATGTAAGTCCTCCTCCCTGCTAGTGCATATATGGGTGTTTCATCTTAAGGGATAGCATGTACAAAACACACTTCATTGTCAGCTGAGTCTACCAGCTTTTCATACTTTTACATTTGAAAGACTGAAAATGGAGCAGTTTGTGAAGGCAGTGTTGCCAGTAAACCACGCAAAATACTTCCCTAAAAACTTAAAGGTCCATCTTGAAGTTGTAAAGGAATGCAAGTGCCTTATACGCTTAGTGAAGCATGGCGCTTCTCAGGGCTTGGTGTTAGGGCCAGTGTTGTTTAACATCATGATTGATGATCTGAATGAAGGAACTGAGTGCACCTTCAGGAAATTTGTGGATGACACCAAACTGGCTGGGAGTGTGACCTGCTGGAGGGTAGGAAGGCTATGCAGAGGGATCTGGATAGGCTGGACTGTGGCCAATGGTGATTTTCAAAGAGACAAAATGCAGGGTCCAGCATTTGGGCCACAACAACCCCACACAGCGCTACAGGCTTGGGGAAGAGTAGCTGCAAAGCTGCTCATTGGAAAAGGGCCTGAGGGTGCTGACTGATGGCTGAAAATGAGCCAGCTTGTGCCCAAACAGCCAAGAGTGCCAGCAGCATCCTGGCCTGTATCAGCAATAGTGTGGCCAGCAGGGCCAGGGCAGTGGTCATCCCCCTGTACTGGGCAGTGGTGAGGCTGCACGTCGAATCCTGTGTTCAGTTCTGGGCCCTTCACTACAAGAGAGACATTGAGGTGCTGGAGCAGGTCCAGAAAAGGGCAGTGAAGCTGGTGAAGAGTTTGGAGAGCAAGACTGATGAGGAACAGCTGAGAGAACTGGGGGTGTTTAGTCTGGAGAAGGGAAGGCTCAGGCAGGACCTTATAGTTCTCTACAGGTACCTGAACGGAGGTTGTAGTAAGGTGGATGTTGGTCTCTTCTCCCAAGTGACAAGTGACAGGACAAGGGGTAATAGCCTTAGACTGTGCCAGGGGAGGTTTAGATTGGATATTAAGAAAAAATTTTTCACAGAGAGGTTAATCAGGTATCGGAACAGGCTGCTCAGGTAAATGGAGGAATCATTGTACCTGGAAGGGTTCAAAAACCATGTAGATGAGGGCCCCAGTGACATGATTTGGTGGTGGTCTTGGCAGTCAAGGGGTAATGGTTGGACTTGATGATCTTAAAGGTCCTAGCTGGTTCGATGATTCTATGGCTCTATGAGACTAACAGGGAATGAGCCAATTCTCATAGCCGGTACAGAGGGACTGGCCTGGACAGTCTGCATTTGCAAAGGCATGCAAACATGCATAAGCTGAAATTGAGCATGGTTCTCATGACTTTCTCTTCCATTCACACATCTACACGCACAAGGTGTGCTATAATGTGTAGCAAGCCAAAGCCATTCTTGCATGAGTGTATCTTCTTATGAATATAGAGGAGATGTTATTTCAGGATGCCTAGGCTGAGTAGGGAGCAAAGGTAAGCAAAGCAGATCATAAAGTCAAGACTGCTGCTGGCTGGCTTCTCTCCTCTTTGCTAGGTGTCTAACAAATGCTGAAAGCAGGTAAGTGCTTTACTCCCAGAACCAGCCCAGCCAGCAGCATGCCAAAGAATTGTGAAGTGAAGCATCCTACCACTTGGAGTCATGCTACCATTATAAGCTTTTCCCCTTATGGGGATTAAAACTTGACACCTTGTTTAATCTAGGGGGAAGGGTAAAAATATTTTTTCGAGCGAGCAAGTGACATCATTACTGGAAATAAGAGGAAAGAGAGGGATGAACTGGGGGAGTGAATGGAAGGACTAGGATAGTGAAAATGTAAGTTGGCTTTTGTGGTAGTAAAAAGAATATGTGGGAACATAGAGGTGATGTTCACAGATGTGGAGAATTCTTTTGTGGTTTAAACCCAGCTGCAACTAAGTACCACACAGCCGTTCACTCACTCTTCCTCCCCCTCAACCTCTCTCAAGGCAAGATGGAGAGAAGAATCAGAAAAATGCAAAACCCCCAGGTTGAGGTAAGAAAAGTTTAATAATTAAAGTACAACATACTAATAATACTAATACCGATACTGATACCATTAATACTACTATTATTAATAATAATAATAAGGGAGATAACAAGGAGAGGTATATAAAACTAAAAGGAGGAAAAATATACCCCAAACCAAAAAACCCAACAAAAAACCCATTCAAAATCACAAACCAAAAACCAATAGTAATGCTCAAAATATTGCTCACCAGCTGCTGACCAATACCCAGCCCGTCCTCATGGAAGATATGTTCAATGCATATAGAAGACTGGGAGGTGCTTAGAGACAGCCAGCTTGGGCAAATCATACCTGACAACTGTAGCGGACTTCTACATTGGAGTGACTGCAGTAGGTGACAACAGAAGGGCTGCAGATGTATCGCTCTGAAAGTTTTTGATATGGTCCTCCACAACATTTTTACTTCCAAATTGGAATTATATCGGTTTGATGGATGAACTTTTAGATGGATAAAGAACTGGCTGGATGGTCGCTTCCAAAGAGCTACAGAAAATGTCCCAGTATGCCAAAGTGGAAATCAGTAAGGAGTGGTGTCCCTCAGGATCCATACTGAGATCAGTACTACTTCTTATCTTCATCAATGGCATAGTAGGACTGTGTGTGCTCTCAGCAAGTTTGTGGGTGACACCAAGCTGAGTGGTGCAGTTGTTTTGACTGAGGGAAGGGATGCCATCTAGAAGGACCTTGGCAGGCTTGAGGAGTGGGTCCGTGTGACCCTCTTGAAGTTCAGCAAAACCAAGCACAACCAAGGTCCTGCACATGAGTCAGGGCAGACCCCAATGTCAGTACAGGCTGTGTGGTAAAAGAATTGAAAGCAGCTCTGGGAAGGACTTGGGGATACTGATAGATGAAGAATTAGATATGAGACATCAAAGTGTGCTCGCAGCCCAGAAAGCTAACTGTATCCTGGGCTGCACAAAAAGAAATGTGGTCATCACAATAAGGAAGATGAGAAGATGATTCTCTCCCTCTATTCTGCTCTCACAAGACTCTATCTGGAGTACTGCGTTCAGTTCTGGGGTCTCCCCAGAATAAGAAATACATGAACCTATCAGAGTGGGTCCAGAGGAGGAGCACAAAAATTATCAAAGAACTTGAACACTTCTCCCAAGAAGAAAGGCTGAGATAGTTGGGCTTGCGCAGCCTGGAGAAGAGAAGGCTCCAAGGAAATTGCAGCCTTTTAGCACTTAAAGGGGTTTATAAGAAGGAAGTAGAAAGACTTTTTACCCAAACCTGCCGTGACAGGAGATGGGACAACAGTTTTAAACTGAAAGAGGGTAAATTCAGAATGGACAGAATGAAGACATTTTTTTATGAGAGTTGTGAGACATTGAAACAGGTTGTCAGAGGAGCTGTAGATGTCTCATCCCTAGAAGTGTTCAAAGTTTGATGGGGCTTTGAGCAACCTGCTGTAGTGAGAGTGGGGTGGGACTAGATGATCTTTAGAGATAACTTTCAACCTAAACCTTTCTATGTTTCTATGATTGTTATTGTCCATCTATAAGCTGCTGATAGCAGCCTGACTATATGAGCCGCACTGACTATAAACATGGCTAAGGAATAATCCCAGACTTGTCTCCTATGTGCCATGTAATGTCATTTGGCAGATGCAAAATCCAGTTCCTTCACTCACATGTGGGTTGTGGATCCATGGGGGAGAGAGAAAGCCATAGCACAAATCAAGGAACTGCTGGTTTATGACCATGAGGAATAAAGTCCCCCAAAACCAAAACAGGAACCAAGCATTGCTCTAACCTAGACAATTGTCAGGACTGACCAAGTGGAATTAGGAAGAACTACAAATTCTAGCATTTTTGTTCATCCTAGGTGACACACCACAGAGTTTCTTAGTACATATTTTTTTCTTTACTATCCTCTAACTTTCTTTTTGTTCCATTTTGGTGGTGCTTTTATTTTACCAATTTTGTCTTCTACTTTAGCATAGTGAACTGCTGGCTTGCCATGTTATGCCTTTAGCTTTCTCTAAGTTTCATTATACAGTTGAACTAAAGATGTTTTGAGAACATTTTGGTTTTCAGAATAACAAAAATACGAGGCAATTAGTTGGAATTTTCCACAATATAAATATTTATTGAAAAACTTGCCTTTAGGCTAAATTCACATCGTTGAACATTTCTTCTTATAGTGGTCATAAATAGGCTTAGACCAAACTTTGAATGTAACCATGACTGTTTCTTAGGGATATTTGCAATGCATGTTTTCACACTGATTTTAAGGATACTAAAAAAAAATACACAGATCTCAATGGTCTCGTAACATTTTATACCTGAAGACCTGATGGTGCAGGACGAGTACTCGAAGTTCAAGAAAGAAAGTAGGGCTTTGCAAAGGAAGTGTAGGTGGCAAGTCTACATTAGTGTTTCAGTTTAGAGTAAAAGAATTTTGAAGCTGATTTTCCAAAGGCGCTCACTTAAAAGACCTAGTTCACACAAAGCAGTCGTGGTGCATATGGACAGGGTATATTTTCAATAAAGCTAAACTGATGATACACACTTTAAACACATTTAAATAGTTTCAAAACAATAATGGACAGTCAGCCCACAGGAACAAAACATACTGAGCCTGAAATAAAACTTCTCTCAAACACATTTTGTATAAATATCAGGTCCCCGCCACCAAATTGTCCCCTCTGTAGATCTAATAACATAGTTATGAGGTTATTATACTATAACTATATCAATAATTGAAGGTGTATCAGTCACTGTGAGCCCTGAAGTTATTTCTATTTCTTGCAATGACAGAGCTAATACGTTTCCATAAATATATTCACTATCCCATATAACTTTGATAATTTTCATCATCAATTATAGAAATTATAATTTTGGACTTAGAAGCAAAATCGAACATTTTTGGAGTTGACATTTGGATTTTTAATTCTTTTACTTAATTCATGCCCTTCCAGAATGAGAACATAGCCACAGAGCCTTTATAGAGTTTACATCAGTATGCAATATTTTTATGGAATGTATTCAATAACTGGGGAAGAGATCGTTATTTAACATTTAAAAACAATAGGAGACAATTGTAGGCCTCACTATCCTATAAATCTTAGCTGGATTATGGGATTAATAAATGTATTAAAACCAGAAAAAGTCATGTTTCTTTAAAACTGTGAGCTTTAAAAATCGGTGCATGGATTAAAAACAAAATCATCCAAGGCTGAGAATTAAAGTACCAGAAGTAATTTTGTAAGAAATTCCAGCAGCATTCTCAAGAGCCATTCTAATTCATTTGTGTTTCTATATAATACGTTTGGAAAGGCAAAAACTGTTTGTTTGTGATGAACGGAGGGAGATAAAAGACACACAAAAGCTCTAGCTGTTGTTTTGATACTTTGCAAGTGGATGTAGTGTTTGACATAGTGGCTTGCATTCACAGGTGTAAATCCCATGTGGAAATTGTCACCTTCACTGTAGTCTTCAAAACAGTGTTTTAATTCCAGAGAGAGATTAAGTTAAAAAATAGGTCTCTATCATTCTTTCCTGGTTCATTAAGATGTTTCCTCCTTGAGCATGAAAGGCTGCGTATATCTGGTTTTAAATCACATCATCACACAGGTTCCTCAGTAACTAACTGTTACTGGGCAGGAGGAGGCCATGAATTAACTGTTAATAGTGCGAAGTTATCTAGAATTTCATGAATAGTCCCTCTAATTTTTTTGTCCTACTCATAGGCCAAATACATTTGCCGGAAGAGGACATGGAGAAAGTCACAACTGTTTCTTTACCTCTCTGCTCGAGTGGTGATAGTTTCCATTTTAAAGTACACTGATTATACACAGGATTAGAAATGACTGCTGTCAGATGTAATTTTTTCTTTGTCCCTTTCTCAGATCCACAGCCACCACATGAATCTTTTAGCCATGAGTGGCAAAAGGTAAAATGGATGAGCTCTTGGTGACTAAACACCCCAAGTAGTTTTCTGCATTTCCAGACACCCTAGCATTTGCATGCAACACAGACAGCATAGATTTTCCTCATTTCTGCGCAAATATTGCAAGTCATGTCATATAGCATTAGGAAAGTCTAAGAGCTGTGAGTGACATGATGCTAAGTAACACCAAGATAGTTGAATTGATCAACCATGAACATTACAAAGTATTCAGGATATAGAAAACGAAACCTGTGAGTTTAACAGCACTCCTAACTTTTTTTTAACATCTAGCTGTTTTATGTTTTAGAACCAGAAGACAACATTCTGCTTGTTTACCAGTTTATAAGAAACAGTCTTATCTTTGACTGGGAGCTAAGGAGTTACTGTTGCCTTTAACCAATGTGCTTAGGGCTATTTTCAATTATTAATATGGTATTTATTCACATTCTCACTTCTAGATGTCCTAAACCAAATTCAAATATCTGGATGAAAAGACATTCCGAGTTATTTATATACAAGCAGAGACAGATGGTGATTATAAGCTACTTTTTTATGTTAAAAAGCAATCACTGTAAATTTGATCTAAATTCTGAAGCTGTTGTAGACCTCGCTCACTGCGGACTGAAGTTAACTGCATTTCACAAACCCTCTGTCTCTTTGTCTCCATTTTCGTAGCACTGTACTTGCAGTTGCTAGTCAAGTCTTCAGAAATCTTTGGCCAACACCCAAGACTGTAAACAGTGACAGATTTCATTAATGTAGCAAGCCTGATGTTTGGCATTACCACTTTTTCTTTTTTTTTTTTTTTTTTTTTTGAGGGGGTGGTGTCTCTCTCTTTGATTGATTGCTCCTCTTCTATCAACAAGATCTTCTTCTGAAGGTATGTGACCAAGTTATGTATTCAGAAAGCTAACACATTTTGGCTTAGATAAAGCTGATTAACAGCAAGTCCAGCTAAATCAAAACAGCTACTCTTGACACAGAGTAAGTACATAAAACCTGTTTACTGGTTTTAAAGTGCAAAAAATGCATTTTCATATTGATATTCCTGATACAAAAGACATATGGAATACAGGTATAGCCACCAGTACATGCTGGCAATAACTGGTCACTTTGAAAGACTTAAATTTTTCCAATAACTCTTTTCAAGGTGTCACATTACTCTGTTCTAGGGGCACACCTGAGGGGTACAATGTAACACAGCTAACTATTTATTCAGGGACTTCAGCTTAAAGATTTAGGGCAGATATGAGGTGTCTCATACTCTGAGATAAAAATCAGAAACAAATTAGATGCATTTCTTGCCTACAAGTTAGTCTTAAGTAAAACAAGACAGCATTAAGATTACATTTAACTTTGTGTTACGGGTTCAGCAGTAGCAGTCATTTTTTCTTCTTATTAGTGGCTGGTGCAGCACTGTGTTTCTAACTTTCAGCCTGAGAACAGTACTGATAATACCCATGTTTGTAGCTACT
>WYDI02002533.1:0-12058 GCA_009867235.2 Psittacus erithacus
CTGCCAGGGATGGAGCATTCACAAGTTCCCTAGGCAACCCATTCCAGTGCCTCACCACCCTTACAGTGAAGAACTTCCTTATATCCAATCTAAACTTCCCCTGTTAAAATTTTAACCCGTTACCCCTTATGCTATCACTACAGTCCCTGATGAAGAGTCCCTCCCCAGCATCCTTATAGCCCCCCTTGCAGGAAAGCCGTTTGTTATTTGTTTTTTCTCCTTCCCAACTCTTGAATGTCTGAGATTTGTATCAGAGTGAACTGAAATGCTTATGTACAGATGAAGGAACTTAGTACCTGGGTTCTAGACTGATCTTAATTCCATTCCTTCCCAAAAAAAAAAAAAAAAAAAAAAAAAAAGGGTGGTAAGAACCTATGTGCTGCAAAGCATTCCTTCTTTTTACAGGAAGCTGCTCTTGTTTTCAGGATTAGAAGAAAACCTGTTTCAAAAGATCTTCATGAGCACCATCCTTGATAAGGGGCAGAGTTAACAGTGGTTCAAGATGAAAGAAAGTCAGAAAAACTACACAGAACAGCTTCTGGCTGTATACAAATTTGTATTGCAACATAGAGCAAATGTACAGAGTAAATGCACTTAAAGCAGGGGTTATAGTGTTTAGCCAAAACCGAAACAAAAAATGTGATAAATAGCAGGAAGAATGTATCAGGCCTCTTGGGTATGTCTACAGTGTGAGGGTAGGTATTTCATCAAATTTTCTCAAACTAGGCCCTCATCTGGGTGACACTAATGCCATTATTTCAGTGGATCCAACTCAGGCTGTACCTGTGAAATGGCTGGAAGCATGGCTTCTCTAAGTATGATCCACAGAATGGGATTCTTCTGAAAAGTGATTGTCATTAAGCCAAGGGATCTTACTATAAATTAGTATTATTATTATCAGTAAAAAGAAAGACCTTACCCACTCTGTCATTAGAAAGAATGAAGTTACTGATAGGTAGACGACCATAGAGAAAGACATTTCTCCAGGTAAGCATACAGACTCAAACTGGCAGGTGTTCCTCGTGAAAACTGTACACCTTGCTTGACAGGTGTCCTGGTTTCAGTTGGGATACAGTTATTTTTCTTCCTAGGAGCTGGTGCAGTGCTGTGTTTTGGTTTTAGTCTCAGAACAATGCTGACAACACAGCCATATTTTAGTTGTTGCTAAGTAGCACTTACCCTGATCAAGAACTCTTCAGTCTCATGCTTTGCCAGTAAGGAGACATACAAGAAGCTGGGAGGAAGCATAGACAGGACACCTGACCCAAACTAGCCAAAGGGGTATTCCATACCACAGTACAGTATAAGTCCAGTATAAAAAATGCACGGAGTTACCTGGAAGGCCCAAATCGCTGCTTGGGTCAGGCTGGGTATCAGTCAGTGGGTGCTGAGCTTGTGTTTTCTGAGTTCTATTGCCTTTTCCTTGTTCCCCTGTTATTATTGGTATTATTATTTCTGTTATTACTATATTTTACTTTATTTTATTAAACTGTTCTTATCTCAACACACAGGTTTACATTCTTCCGATTTTCCTCCCCATCCCACCAGGGGAAGGAGAAGGACTGAGCGGCTGGCTGCATGGTACTTAGTTGCTGGCTGGGGTTAAACCATGACAACAGGAAATATCAGCACAACCACTGCTGGGTCTAACAACTTTGTGATGAATGAATAACCCTTGGGAGGAAAATTCTCCTTGAAGTTAGTATAAAACACACCAGAAGGGCAGTTTATGCATAACTTTGCATTTGTATAGAGAGCTTGATAATTAGCTTGAGAAGCTGATGATGCAAATAAGTGTAACTTCTTCCCAACTCCACTGTCATGCTTCTAAGTCATATCTCTACACTTAACAGTTTTCTATTTACAGTCATCAACTAGTTCTCGTGCGGTCACAGAAGTAACAACAAACCCCCATCACCCAAACCAAATGAAAAGTCACCCAACCTATGTTGTTATTTTTTTTTTAATATGTCTATTCATTGGATAGCTTAAAAGTGGAGACGTATTATAATGACTTTGCCAGATATAAAATGGCCTTGTTAACAGAAACATTCTAGCCAACAAAGGATGCATTCTTCAAAAGGATGTACAGGGATCGTATGATCAAACTACAGTGAATGACTGGCTGAAATGCCTCAGGGATCAAAATGGGAAAAAACCTGCAGCTCATCCCAGCACACAGAGTATGGTGAACTGTGAAATACTCTCTCTTACGACTTTCACGCAGATGACATCTAGCTTTCTAGAAACCACTCAAAATTACTAACAGCAGCAACAGTACAAAGCTCTGTGAATTTCTTAATGCTGGAAAAAGGTAGAAGGAACTGAAAACTCAGCTTTCTGCCTTCACTCATAAGCTGGAAAACATCATTGCTTGGGACAAACATCTTTCATCTCACAGCTCTATTTGAATACTAAATTCATACTGCCTGACTTCAGACACAGTCAAACAAAAGTGCACAACAGCAAAATAGAAGAAATACATGTGACTATTGGCAGGGCTGTAATAGTAGGGAGAGTAGATAGTGAGTAGAATATTCTTCCTGAACCAGTACTTTTTCTTACCACGTTTGTACCAGAAAAACAGCTGAAAAGATCAGGCGGGTAACACTTAAAATATTTTATGGAAGTAATCCACATGCACTGTTACTAACAACAACCACTACGTGAAGGTGAGAGACTACTGTGACAAGGAAAGAGTTATTCCACTCATATCTGGTCTTCCCATCCTTGCCACCAGGTGCCCCATTCTCCTTCTGAAAAATTGATACACCTTTGAAACGTTCAGAAACACTATGTGGGGTTTTTCAAGGAAACATTGAAGTTTCTGAATTCTTTAGCACATTTAGGACTACTTATATAAATTGCAGCATCTTTTAATGACATTTTCCAAGAACAAGTTAATGGTTAGAGTTACAGTACTTCCTGAATCTACTCCTCTTACTCACCTGTTAGAATCCATTAGATGTGGATCATCAGAGAAGTACAAAGTATTGTATGTACTGCCTTAGTGAGAAGCACCACTGCAGTGATATCAATAGTCCAAAGATAAAAGGTAAAGCAGAAAAGAAAAACCATTACAGAGAATAAACTCGTATGACAAGAATTTGCATGGAATATCATCCACACAGAGAAGTAGCTAGAAAGTTCTTGTGCAGGATCTGAAAATCAGAAAAGAAAATAGTCTAGATATTGCCTTTGAACAAAGGTGTCTCTCAGATGCAAAGATTTTTTTACCTTCAAATTTCAATGCCATCTAGTTCATGCATAATGAAAAGTAACAGAAAAAAACCTCAGTTTATCTGCTTTATATCATACACTGGTTTATATGCTGTTTCCTCTTTAAATCACAACCTTTCGTTCTCCCAGAACAGATGACTTTACAAACCTTGGAAGTCTGTTGGTTTTATCTAAACCCTTTCTAGTCTGTTACACATTTTCTGAGAAGACATTACCACATGACCAAGTCTGCTACAACTCATCATCTGTATCTTTACCAGTTTATCTCATAATCCTAATAATGTTTTAGAACAGTTGCTCTTCATGGAAATAATAGATAAGAACCTATCTTCTGTAATTGGTAAATGACACCAAATTTAAAGAACTCACTCTTAAAGGTTAAATTTAATCATTCATTACAGTTATGAGTAAAAATTAAAATAACACATCTTCAAAACTTAAATTTACAATAGCTAGCACCACCTTGCTACACTAACTGATGAAAAAGAATAATGACAAAATACTTAGAGTGATTTTTAATTTGCTGTGCTTGCAGTGTGCAGCATGATTTAGGATTTAAAACTGTGCTTAATTGCATATTAAGAGATAGAAATATGTGCAACAAGATTTTATTAATACCACTGTCTGTCATATTTCATACTGAAAACAGTATACACTGGCTTACCTATAAAATGAACTCATAGCAAAGGCTTACTTCATGCAAAGTAGCACATTAATATTCTAAACAGATTGTAATTGCTATTCTGCCAGTTTTATAATATTCATGTTTGTAAGCAGTTTTGAATAGCAGTCAAGGACTTGTTCTTTTGTAATGCTTCCCTTGCATTTATATTAGAAGCCTTGGAGAAGACAGTCACTGACTGGTGGGAATAATTTTGCAGGAACATAGGTACATTTTTTTTTCAGGTTTGTGAAGTCTAAAAGTACTTATTTGGTCTTTGTTTTTAAAAAAGTTAACTAATTCAAGTACAGTGATTACTCCAGTAGCTGCAGTGTTCACTAAAGAGACAATCGAGTTCTGAATTGCAGCACAACAGTAACACCATTAGAGCATATTGACAAAGATGCTTAAAAGACAGACTCAAATTTGATAATCTTTTATAAGAACAAACTCCAGATGTTAATGGAGTGTGTAAGCAAATGAAAGGAAAAAGGAGTAAATGCAATACAAATGTGAATGACCTGTAATAAAATTAGCATTACACAATACTTAAGAATAGTTTTGATGTGAAACCATGAGATAGCAAGACAAGAAAAATGTATCTGACTAGAGCTATCCCTGTGCTGGTCATCCTTCTATGTTGTCCACGTGTTGTGGAAAGTTACACAAGTAAGTCTTTTCTATGAATTACATTCCCTGATAAGTCCAAGACAGGTTTTGCTGTGCTTATTAATGAAATGTGAATATTATATAAGTGGTATTTCAAGTAGTATGGTAAAGAACTTAGTAAGCTGCAAAGAACAGTGCAATCTGTTAGGCTACATCACTGTTTAGGCTGTATAAATCTATCTCTTCCTAAGAAAGTAATTCTCTGTAAAAAAAAAGGGACATTAGAAGCCCTCTTATGTACTGACTTGGTTTAAAAGGACATATGCAAATCTCCTTCCCATTTCCAACTTGAAATGAAAGATTGAGGTGCTTCAACTAAGAAAACCACTTAGGGTTTGTAAACTGCAATAGTACAGGCAAGTTGCACAGAAAAACAAAATTTAAGAAACACTCATTTCTGTAACTTCTTCTACTTATTAGAATAGCTGTCTCCCACTTGTATCTACTCCTGACAAGCCTATTCTGAAATATTCATCTCTTTCACAGCACTATACCAGCTTACTGAAAGATTTCACACTGGGAACTAGTTACAAGTGAAAGAACAGTGTCATTTTTTCAGTTATGTGATCTCACGGTCTCAAGAGTCCAAAGAATGTCTATTGTTTTTAAAAATCAAGAAACATAGGACAAAAATATGAATATGTACTAAAAATAAGATGGTAGCAGCTTAGCTTCTAAATGTAATCAACCGAAACAAAGAAGTTCTGAAACTGGGAAAATCAGCAGCCTTAGAGCAAACTGCAGAGTGAAATAACAGGGAACAATTATTAAAAATGCCAAGTTGACAGAGTTGCAGAAAGATGTAAAAAAGGCAACAAAAAATGGCTGATAGCAAACAGCTAAATGGACAGTGAGTGATTCACTAGCCCACTTTGAGATGTATACCCTAACTAGGAAATCACATCCACTGCTCAGTCTCAAATATTAGCTGCAAGCAGGCATACAAATTAAGAACCAGAAAAAATGGTAAGATGGCAAGAAATCAGTTTTGAAAGAAATCTGACGGTAAGAAATCAAAATTTACAACTAGACAGCCCTTGTTTATATATTATGTGTAGCATTTCTGTAAGTCTGTGACTATTTTGTGTGTGTATATCAGGCTGCAGAAGGCTGAAATTCTAAACACTCCATGAAACCGAACATATAAAGCCCTCCTTTGCTGCTGCTTTGATTACTTAAAAATCAACTCTCAAACATTTTTCTCTGAGAGTTGAACTGCTGTTGTTCTCACTTTTTACGACACAGTCACTTCACCTTTCCTAATTCCAAATTCATATCCATTCACTCGCATCTCTAGAGAACAGCTGCTCTTGAAAGGAAGAGCATGTAAAAACAAACTAAATAAAAAAGCTCTCAATTTCAGAACAAATAGTTTAACTTAAAAGTTCTTACAGCAAACAAACATAGACAAAGGCAGAGTAGTAAGTCCAAATTTTTAGTGATCATGTATCTGAACGTATTAAATCATGTATTATGATGTTTTTACATAGCTTTCAATCTTAAATTTATAAGGGACCACAAAGACCACACTGCTTAATCTGAAAACTGAAGGGAAAAAAAATCACAACTTTTTTTCCCAGAAAATTCTCTTTCAGAAAGATATATAGCTTTATCTTAAAGATGATAAAACTATAGAAGTCACTACTTTTCCTTCTAAGCTGTATGTCAGCTGAATTTTCCACATATCAACATTGCAAGTGAGAATATATGCTGAAGCAAAAGTGTACTCATTAAAACAAAAAGTGAAAGCACTGACAAAACATTAAATAATCTATACGTAGGGAATAGAAAAGAAGGCAATTAATAGAACTGAAGGCAAGGTGAACATTTATAATGAGAGTAACTGATAAGAGAAGCTAAAAGGATCACAGAATATCAATAAATCATAAAGTAAAAAAAACCCCAACATATAAGCCAAAACAAAAAGTAAGAAATTTAAAGTGTGTTAGGAATACAAGTAAATCCACAGACAAAGCCAAAAATACCCTACTAAATATTAGTAGGAAAATGAAAAAGAGTTATGCAAGAAAACCCCAACCAAAGAGTCAAGAGTGGTTTCTCCTCCAATTCTTAAGTGGAAGAAGAAAAAGATATTTCTATTCCATATGATATTGTGGACAGAACTGAAGAAGTGGGGATATGAAACATCATCTGCATCAGCCTAACACTTTACTAAAAGATACTCTCAAGCTCTTTCCAGAGCATCTTTGTAGTATTTCTCACAATTAATGCATGTCAAGACCCACATTAAAACATCAAACATATGTGTACATTAAGCCCAAGATCACTGTTTGGAAGATCTATTTCAACAAGATAATGTATTTGTCCAGCAGGCTGTGGGGTCTGTCTGTTAGGGGATTTTCTTTATGCTACTACAGTTATGAATTAACTGAAGCACAGCCCTGTCCCCTATGCTCATACTGACTCTTACAAAACCACAGTTTCCTGCGCAACAAGCATTATGTACAATACAAACATATTTCCTGGTTTGCTAAAAATGAGTATCAAAGGAAGCAGACCTTTCTTCTATTCAGAAAGATCTTGGCATTAACAGATATTTGATTAAATCACAAAATCATAGTTTACTTTTACATAGTTAATTAATTCCAAAATACCATGAAGAAGTGAAAAAGTAAAATTTATTATTATGTTTAATCATTTCAGGGGCCACAATTATTTCTCAAATAGTATTTGTAAGATGACAATTTATTTTAAGTACTACATTTCACTGCTTGTGTTCCTGGACGCAACTAGCAACTAATAAAACCCATCTATGTTTCATTTAATAACCTTAGACAGACATGTGCTTACTAGCTTTCACATTAATTGCTACTATTTCCCCACAGCAACGAAGCCCTGAAGGTCTTTTTAGAAATACGTCAACTGCAACTGGATGACTATACCTGAGTTTGTTTTTCAGATGCAATGATTTACACTTAACTACTCAGGCTTCTGGAAAAAACAATAAATAAATAAATGAGTTTTTCATTTACCAATCACAGAAACAGGTATAATCTGACAAAGATAATTATTCATTGCTGCTCCTGCAGACCCTTAATATGCCACAATGGCAATTAAATCAATATGCCACAATTTCAATGGAATTATTTAAAAAACACAGACTGTACTGTCACCCGAGTTTTATAACTACATTAACAGCAAAAATTCCTGAAAATCTTGCTGTTTCACAGGATGCATTTGCCTGCACATCCTGACTCTTTAAAATTCTTACTGAAGGAAACAGGTTCCTTAGAAATAAGTTGGTCTTTTAAGACCCTAAACTTTCGAATAATTTTATTTTTTAAAGTTTCTTTGGAATTTGGAACTTGGAACACTGATGTCTTCCAAATGTAAGACATTATGGATCAAATAGCTACATATGCCCAACTTTGTGAGAGTCTAGAAATCTGTCTCCCGCTAAGTCAAATGCAATAAAAAAAGTATCAGTGCCTTGTGCATGGATTATAATAATATTTGCCATGTTTGTGTTAGACCAGTTCCTGTGTGTGCATAAATTCACTGCAAACCATTACTTCTGCACACATAAACCACCCTCAGTTGCTCACAATGAATTCAGATCTGTACACTGACACTGACTGAGAAGAACCAAAAAGTCATCTTCTTTCCTAATACTGGACTGCTTATTAAAAGAGTAAGTGGGTATGAGGAACACTTCTCTACAGACAACAACAAATGAAAATCAGACAACAGACAGCACCAAATGAAAATCTGAGATCTTCTGGGTGGTGTGTACGTAGAGTTAGAAGCCATGTTGTATGTTATCTGCTATTCTAACAGAATTTCTCGTACGCAACAGCGACAGTAAAGTGTCTTTAAGGTTGTCGTCAAGGATATTTAAAATGCCCTGCTTTGGTTCCTCTGCCCTCACTTTTCAGGCAGTGGAATCAATCAAGAAGCATCTCAGATGACAAAAGATGTGCCAAGGTGACAAGTCAGCAAATGCTCCTTTGGCTGTAATGAGAGAACTGCTGCTTGCAGGCTTGGTGGCAGGCTATCTGGGATGCTGTCACACAGGACCTGAGACTGATGGGGTACCAAGGTCACACAGAAAAGCAATAGCCCTCCCAGTTGCCTCCCCTGTCACCAGAAAGAAGAAAAGCTTTTCCATGGCAACACCGCTATGTATTTTTTCATCTCTGCTATCTTTAGTAGAGCTTATTTTGGCTGTATTTTTTAGGGGTTTGCATTACAAACAACATTTCTTCCCCATTCCAAGACTAAAAAGGAGTAAGACTGAATTGCTGGAGCAATCTCAAACACCTAATTTTTTGTATCCTGATAATTCCTCAAAAATCTCCATTCAATTTTTTCTTTGAATATATTATGCTACAATTTAAAACTGTTCTAACAAGAGGAAGAAGACAAAGAAAATATGGATGACATGAAAACAATCACAAAATAGTAGAGACATCTGAGACTATTAAGGTTTGTTCTTCTCTCTTTAAATCAGACATCTGCATTTGTTACTGAATATATATTACTGTAACTGTTGCTTTCTTACAGGAATCGTAACAGAAGTGGCTGATAAGAAATTTCAAAATGCAAATAGTGTATAGGTTTGCTAAATGTGCTACACACTGTGAGTAAGGAGACATATATAGAGAACCCTATTTCAGAGCATAAGGTAAGAAAGACAACCAAGGCAGATATCATTGATCAAGTGCAGGTAGCATTACAATAGAAAGTATTGATAAAAGTAAGGGTTATGGGAAGTAAAAGAAAAAAAATTATAAATACCCAGATAAAAGGAACTCAATTATATTTACATAAACAAATTCTCAATTCTTGTTCTACATCATTATTCTATTATTTTAAAAGTATCTGAACTCAGCAACTGTATAATACTATCATATTATAAATCCAAACGTTTAATCCAGTTTGACTGAAAAATTGAGTCCTCTAGAGATTTCAACAAGCTCTGGATCTGATCTTTAGCTTTTTAATTAACTAGACTAGCATCATACAGAATGCAATTAGACCACAACATAGCCAGGACTGTTTCATTCCCAACTATTTTGACTGATACTAAAAATGCTGGTGCATTCTGAGCATTTTTAACGCTTCTTTCAAACGAATTCCAATAAAAATTTTGTTCCCACCAGCTGGATTTCTTCCTCAAATAAATATTTTAACAAGTAACAAAACAAATCAATATTTAGTTAATATTACTGATTCATGATGAATCAACATAAAACTAATTGTGTAGACAACTGCTTATGGTCCATTCATAATTTACCTACTTATTTATGTACTTACTATATGACTTTATAAACACTTTTTCCAGCTGTAATACTATTTCAACATATTCTAACAATGTAGATCAGGGCTCTTTTTTTTTTTTTGGTAATTATTACTTAATTCTAGGCAATAAAACTTAGACTGAGAAAGCCAAAACCCTAAAGTTATTATTTAAGAATGATGAGAATAACAATTGTAAACAATAAACAGAATCAGTAACAGTTTTCTGATTAGATGCATAAATAACATTCTTAAATTCAGCTTCTGGAAAAATTCATCACCTGTATAGGAAGGAATTTGGACTAAATGACTCCTGACCTCAGAATCCACAAATCAGTAATATAATTTAACTTCCAAATGTATTTTAAATTGTTTGCAAGGAAGTTAAGAAGTGTGTTCTGAAACTGAAATGTATGCTAAAATCCACTCTGAAGAACAGCTCTTATGATAAATAGAAGTATTTAAAAATGAGCAAAAAGGCTTTTGATTATTATTAACTTTGTCATTAGCATAAAATAACCCAGAACGGTACATATAATTTGAAATGCTATTCAGGTGAACGCAGTTGGAAGCTACTTATAATTCAGATCCTTACATGAACGTAAAACACCACTATAACTGAGCACAACTCTTATAAGGTCTCAATCAATGGTGCAGTCCAAGTCTTCAGGTACATTTTAATTCCAGTTCCCAAGAGCTCACTTAAATTACTGTTTTCTCCATCTTTATAGATAAAATATATTATACACAGGTGTTACAGTGAAAACCGAATATAAGTGGGGACATCAACAGTAATCTGCCTGAGAAACACAGAATTCACAGGACGCCAAACATGAAACCCCCAAAAGACTTCCTCTGATGCAAACCAGTCATTCCTGCACAAAACTGATCTGCTTAAAATCCCTGCCAGGTCACATCTAATCTACATCCTGATTTTTTATAACTGCCTGAAGAAGAATTTTAGCCTCCCTCACTTTGAAATCCTGATTGTGGGATGCGCAAGTAATTTTCTAAAACCAGTCAAATCTTGTAAATTTCCTGTAAAACCTCTTTCCTGACTTACTAGAATTATTAAATCCTCATTATACCATTTCCCCCAAAATTATCATCCACATATTTCATTCGAACAGTACTTCAGTTTCTTCCAATAGTCAGGAGGACAGAGGACATCTGCAGTGGAGTTTTGCCTCCTTCCCCCTTCGCTGCAACTGATTTAAATTTTGATGATAATTATCAATGTCAATATCACATATAAATAGGAGGGGAGATTTATGGCTGAAAGGGTCTCCAAGTGTTTTAATCCCAACCCTCACTCTGAGATAGGTTCAAGTATACTTTGAGCACCCCCAAAAGATGCTCATCATGAACATACTTGAAGACGTTCAGTAAAAGAAGTTTGGTATCTAACCTTAATCACCATGTATATTTCTTCTTGTTCACTCCAGAAGTCATAAGGACTACTCCTTGTACAGCAACTTTTAACATTCTGGAAGACTATTAGAACTCCTCTACCCCCTCAGTCCTCTCTTTTCTATATTATTTTATGGAAACTTATATTTTGTCAACAATACCTTAAAGCAGATTAAACATGCACACAAAGAATCCCATGCAGATGATCTATAAAATGCAAAAATAAGCTATTCCATGATTTACTGTATTTTTAAATAGACTGAAAACTTTAAAAACGATATCAAAATACAAATCACCAATAATTATTATTTTGAGTATTCTTGACATTTTCATCACAGAATCATAGAACAGTTAGGGTTGGAAAGGACCTTACGATCATCTAGTTCCAACCTTCTTGCCACGTCATCTAGTTCTTTATAACACAACTTGCTTAGTTGTGCTACAGAATACTAGCACAATTCTAATAAATATTGGGCAACATTCCACGCTCCTGATCATAAAGCACCTTTTACAGTTTGGCCTATTTAGCACCCTATCTATGGAAAACAGATGAATTTTGAGCAAAGCATTATCAAGTCTTCAATAATTTCAAAAGTTACACTTTAAAGGTGACTAGTAATGCTGTATACCAAATAACAAAATTGTATGACATAAAGAGAATTCTGTAGGCAGTTTAATTTGCACGACTCCTCTAAAACCACTATGGTAGCAGAAATCCTCTTCCTTTTATTGGCCTTAAATCATTGTTGTGGTTTAAGCTTAGTCGTAAATTAGACAAAGCATGTAGCCTGCTTGTTTTTCCCCCACAACCTGTCCTTC
>WYDI02002535.1:0-104569 GCA_009867235.2 Psittacus erithacus
GTCATGCTCCTTTTGATGCAGCCCAGGATACGGTTGGCTTTCTGGGCTGCGAGCGCACACTGAAGCTGGCTCATGTTTATTTTCTCATTGACCAACACCCCCAAGTCCTTCTCCACAGGGCTGCTCTGAATCTCTTCTCTAAAGAAGAGATTTCAGTTATAGTTACTCTAAAAAACCCAAAAGGTAGAAGTACCTTAGTTTACGGCACCTGCTTTGGATTTTATTGCTAATCCTTTGTGGCTTTATCAACAAATGCTTCCATTGTTTTCCTTATTCCAGTTCTAGTAATCCTGTGGTTGATTTGCAGCAATAGCAGATAAATGAGTAAATGCCAAGGTGTACATATTTCTGGACTGAAACCATATTGCTGAATATTCACGAGACTGGTACCAATTTGCACAATTGTGAGTGACATCGGAATTGACTGTCTCAAGGAACTTCTTAATCTTCAAGAAACAGTCTGTGTATCTGAACATAGCTGTGTTTATACTGCAAAGCACTACAGGCTGGATGACGTTAGCAGATTAGTTATGAAAATTCCCATTAGTAGTTTTAGTTTCAGGCTGCAAGTCATATTTCTGTCTTAATTTTTCTGAATACGTAAGAAAGTTGCAAAATACCATATAATGTATTTGAGTATATTAGCAGCAGTTTTGAAGTCAAGAGGAAAGAATAGCTAGTAAAGCTCTTTGAGCACTCTGAGTACAGGGTGCAGCACCTTGACTATGCTTCATGTATGTATATGCTACTGGCAAGTCATGTTTTCCATGTTGATGCTCTAACGTGCTTTCCGTTTATCAAGTTTGTCATTGCATGGAAGTTCTGAAATCACAGATTAATCTGCTTTTCTTGAGAAGATCCTTCAATCTCTGTTATTTCAGCTTCACGATGGCAAATACCCATTTTTCTACAGCAACAAAAAAAAAAAAAAAAAAAAGTAGACTTACAGTTCTTATCTAAGAGGACTGTCCTTGGAAGTTTGCTGCTTTTTTTCTAGAGTTGCATACTTTTATTTATTACAGTTGCATCTACAAATTCCAACAAGAATAGAACCAGCATTATGCACAGGTATTTCTGCCTCTTGAGCCATTTAGTTTGTTAAAGTAAGTATAGACACATGAAAGAGTTTTCAAATGCCTCATTCACAGATGAGCAAGAGGTAAATGTTATAATCAACTGACGGACAAAGATCCTGTTAGAAGTTTCATCAAATCACTGCACAGTATTAGTTTTTGAAGGTAATCAAGCATCTATACAATTCTAAATACTTGGAATGGTATCTAGAATTCAGCAAATGCTTGGCATGGTGAGCCTCCTGCACTTACCTTGCTCTTAGCCTGTTGCAATACTGGTAGTCAGTTTTTAATTGCTTTAGCAGATCATGTGTTCTCATTTGATTGGTTCCTTACATGCATTTACTGAAATTATGCTGGAATCTTGTGGCATAGCCAAGCACTGAATTTATATCAGCTGACTTTGGTTTTTAGAAGGCATTAGGGGGGTTTTTCTGCGGATTTACGTTATTTTATTTTATATTTTATTTTATTTTACTCTAAAGCTCTGTGGGTGGCATTTTTCAATTTTTTTTTTAACTCGAGGTCATTTAAATCCTATTTGTTACATTCAAGTTGTACATACTTTTCATGCTATTTGAATACATAACTCAAGAAATATAAATCTATGTATTTTTTTGTTTATAACAATAGCCTACAAGGAAGAATACGGGTAAGAAAGCAACAGAAATCCTTTCCATACATTACGTTTCAGTGCTCTTTACTTGGAAAGAGACACAGATGTAGGTGGAAGAATAATATAGGATAGATAATGCCTGTCTTTTAGCAAACAAGAGAAAACTGGAAATTGAAATTGAAATAGGGAGGCTTTAAATTCAGAGCTATACTGGTTTTGTATTCAATTATGAGTGTAAATGCATTTTTTGCCCATAAGGGGCTTTTTGGGGGAAGGTGATGAGGAACAAATAAAAAAAATGTAATAGGACTAACTTTGAAAAGTTAGTAAAAGTTACTTGGTAAATTTGAAGAGTAACCCAGTTAAATACACAGGATACGGTAGCAGTGAGGTCCATTTTGGCCAGCCTTTTCAAACAGCTTTTTGATTTTGGCATGTAGGCTAGCTTTGGAGATGTGCAATACAGTAACAGATGCCAAATGCCCAGAGCTGTCATATCAGCTTTATTTCTAGCTTCTGAGTGTGCAGGAAATATAACAGACATTTTGCCCATCTTCAGGTGGCATGGCTCTCCAGGTGGCACCTGTGTGAGTCCCCAGAGTGGTGTTAATCCTTAGGCTGTCATTTAACTCTCCTCTTGGAGATCAGGATTGTATTTTCACAAGTGATTTGCTGCTGTTTGCCCTGCTGACTAAATTACAAGTGTCAGCTTCCGCCAGCAATATTAAATGCCAAAGCAGACCCTGAATTGAAAGTAACCTTTAGGCTACAAGCAGAGGCAATTCAGAGGTAGAATGAGGCTTTGTCTTACTGATCTAAGAGCCTTAGTTTAAAACACAGCATTTAATGTATGCAGTAACCTTTCCTAAAAAAAAATAAGGACTGTTGAGTGTTGGCACCTGCTTTTTAAAATACTTTCATTATCTGTCATAAAGAGCTGTCATTACTTTTGTTACAGGTATTTAGTGGCTAATCCAGTGAGGTTGGGGCCTTATAAATAATAAGTAGTTATATAATGTATCCAGAACTCTGAGCACCTGATGTTATGCATAGAGGAGGGCTGTCTGAAGAGCAGGAGAAGGACTTGCTTTCTAGTAAGCAGTTCGGCATGGCAGTATGTCTTACCCAAACAGGTAAATGCTAGATGTTAACTTCCACATGAATAGAGGAGTAGGTTTCATCAGCCAGGCCAGTCAGTAGCTTTTTGAAACAGTTAGCAGCACTGATTGAACCAGTCTGTGCTGAAGAAAGCCCGAGAAGCAAGGAAAGCTCGTTTTCAGGGAGATGTGTTCATCTGCCGCTCATCCCTTCCTGCTTTCTGCTTTCCTGTGTTTATTGTCTCAAGGGCTTCTGCCCAGTGTGTAAATGATTATGGTTCATAGGGGTGGCAGTTGCAACAAAACTTCAAGGGGGCCTCTTCCAAATGAGGTAACAGCAGGTGCACGTGTGTCCTAGTATAAATATAAAATACGGCCGAGGGAAGGGAAGTAGAAGTAAGCGCTGGTGGTTTTGATCACAGCTCAGATTACTTCTGCCATATTTCTAATCTGACTATATGATCTTGAGTTGATGCTTGCCAGTCTGGTTTGTAGCGATTCTAGTTGAAGGAGGATTTGAAGACTGAGTTTCTGACATTAACCTTTGAGCAACTTGCTGTCTTTCTTGCTGTGCAGTGTCTGCTGTGGAGCAGAAGGTTTCTGGAGGATCTCTTTTTTTACTGAATAGGAAAAAGAGAAATATGGCAGGTTTGTATGTTATTTATGAAATGTATAACCTTGTAAAAGCCTTTCATATGTATTGTGACTTATGTTCATGTCAGAACATAGATCTTTCCTGAGCATCCTTTTTCAGTGGTGTTATCATGGGATAGACCAGTTTTAAGTGCAGCTAGACCTTGAGGAAATGAAAGGGATTGCTGTTTTGAGGACTTCTGAAATACATAAGAGACACAACAGTGCTGTTGTTATGACAGTGATCTCTTGTTTTGATCTCCCAGAGTCTTTTGTTTGCTTTTTATAATCTGCTGTTTTATTTTGCTTTCCTTGCTGAGAAAACTTTCCTTCCTGGTTTTGTATACTGCTTATTGAAAGGAGACAGTGTCAAGTTCAAGTGGCACCACAACTGGGCAGGCACACTTCCCTCCAGGAGGAGCTTTGGCACATTTGTCTGGTGCCTCAGATCCTCAAGACTGTGTTCTGCTGCCCTTGGACTGCAGTCTGTAATTCAGGATGACTATGTTAGTGTTGGCGCCCTCTCTGTCTGATAAATTTCCTAGTCCTGTAGCTGTGGTACAGTGGCATTTTTTTTTAATGCATTTTCTCCCCCTTGTGTTCAGGCATGAGTCTCTCAGTATATTACAGTTACAGCTTTTTCCTTTACAGCTAGCAAAGGGAAGAAGGAGCATTTTAGTTCCGCTTTAAGCTATTTACAGGCTTTTCTGGCCTTTCAGGTAGTCATGCTTCTCCACTCAGCACTTTGAAAATGCAGTATGTAAAATCTTACCTGACACTCTAAATCAAATGCCTGGGTTTGTTTCTTCGACAGATAGTTCGTCAAGTCTAAAGAATTTACTTTTGTCTTAATTTGTAGCATAAGGCCAGCCTGCAAAGAACTGTATTTGCCCTATTTGCTCAAAAAATCTGCCTTCACAAGTACTTTTTATTTCCCCATCTTACTATCTTGATGCTTATTCTATTGGTTTAGTCACTAAAACTCTTTCATTACCCAGGTGTGTAGGTGCCAGCTGTTACATTTTGACAAATAAAACCTGTTTATAAACCCTACCAAGGTTAACTGTCATTTCATAAAAATATGGGAAAAAAACCCAAAACAGTTACTTAAAAAAAAAAAAAGTGTCTTTCTTCACAGTCCTCTGTTTCTGCTTCTCTGCATGTATTGTAGTCTTCTGGAGTTCACTCTGGGGGTCCTTTGAATACCCCTGTGGATCAATGTAGCACCAGACCATGGTCTCTTTCCCTAATACTATTTGTATGAATTTGTAGCCAGGTAAATTCACAGTGATATAGTTTTATTTTGACAACAAATATAAACATATATGTGGCCTTGATATAAAGCTCTTTCAAACAAAGAAGCTTTATCATTGACATGTTATGGTTCCATTTTACCTTTTTTTGCAGTAGTTTGGATTCTGTCTAGTGTCTCTGTAGTAAGCTGCTTGTATTTGAGGGAAATGTGTTGTGTTCCATCCATGAAGTCTGGATAAAAGCCTAGCTTTCAGAAAGTTGAAAAGAAAAGAAGAAAGTTGCTAGACTCCCATTATCAGCATGTCTGATCCAGCTCTTGGAAGTTCAAGCAGGGAAAACTGTTTTCTAGACAAGAGTGTCAAGAGAAGTTTAATTAGTGTTTACGCAGTCTCCTTGGTACTGGTGCATTGCTGCTGTCTTTAGCTCGGTACTTTCTGAGGTGAGCCTGGATTTTTTTTGGCCATTAAAAGCTATAGCTGCAGTGCCCTTCATCTTGGTGACAGGCATTATGCCAGTACATTAATTCTGAAAGCAAGTAAAAAGAAGAAGAAGAAAGGAGCCCAAACTCTTCCAGTCACATTTAAAACAAATTGACTGATTCCTGTTGTTATTCTCTCTGGGGTATGTCAGAGGTATGGACTGCCTGAAAGTTCTTCCTAGGCTGTTTGCTTTGCAGGAAGGGAACCATTACTAAGCAGAGTTTCGAGATCACCTTTGTAATTTGGTCACCTGTAGAAAGTACATAAATACATACTTTGAAATACAGATTTGTTCTTCATCCTGTAAACAAGGTCTTGTCCCTCACTAGGGCATTTATAAATATTGCAGTGTAGTGGCTAAATAATACGTACATAGTCTTTCTCTTTGAGCATAATTCACTTGCTGAGCAGTTGTTTTGTAATTTTTAACCATACTTTCATCCAAGTGTATGGTTAATGAGACTTACGTGACCTAATCACTTAGCCTTTCACATTAATGCAGATCTTGTTTGTAATTATGTTGTTAACCCAATGCTTTGGTTATGTGTTCAAATTATCTTAATTTTAATTGAAAGTACTTTTTTTCTCTTAGAAGTCTATTTTCTATGCCCATTTGTCAGTAGCGAATACTTACCAGGGTGGTTACTCTCTAACTGCTTGTGCCAGTATACCTGTGGGAGGTTAATCAATCTTGTGCTTTTTAATTGAAATCAATAATGTGTTTGCATTTATCAGTATTTCTTAATTGTCAAGTTACAACAGTAGAACTTCAATAATAAATCATGCCAATGGTTAACTTCATACGTTAGACTTTTAAGAGTCTCCTTAAGCAGTCTGACATGTTGTAAATTGCTTTTAAATGATTTGTTTGTATGCTTATGAGGAAAGAGGAGAAAAAACCGGTATGCAAAGTCATGCTGTAGTATAATACTGACGAACAAACGCACTAACAGTAAAATACCTTTAGCACATGTATGGCATGTTTTATGGGCAAAAAAAGGAAGTCTTTTCAAAGTGCTAGTTTTATTACTAATAATTTTGTGAGTATGACAGTACATGTACATTTGTTGTGTCATCCTAAGGGACTTGTCAGGGCTGGAACTGTTTCCCTTCTCCCAGCTGTGCAAGCAATGCAAAGGGCAGAGAGAAGTACTAGTACTACTGCTCCTTTACAGAAGTAACAGTGAATTCTGGGAAATCAAGGCACACTAATTTTAACTGTGCATTTCACCATATGTCTGTCCTTAAACTATTGAGGTAGAACTGAAAGAGGCTACTTCTTCTTAAATTTAAGCATATATTTAAAGACTTTGCATAGGGAACAAAATTATTTGCTCAGGTTCACGAAGTGTGCATACAGGAGGAAGTAAAGCACGATATTCCAAGTCTTACACAACTGCCTATCTCAGTAGGTATCCCTTTATCACCTACCTCACTCTTCTCTGTCTTCTTTAGATCCAAGTAGCAGTAGATTGGAGAAAAACGTCTGCTTAGACAGAAAGCTGGCAGGATGCTGACCACATTGTTTGTGTCAGCCTTACAATGTTTTACAAGCTTCACCAAGGACAATATAAGAATTAAAAATTCTGCCTAACGAGCAATGAAGAAAGATTTAGTAGTTAATGCTGTTATTTTCTAGTTAAGTTAGAGCCACTGTGAACATCCAAGATAGAAAAAGAGAGAAGTAGGTAAGCTGCTATTTGTGGGGTTTGCAATTTTGAATGTCTTTTCAGTTGAGATCCTAAAGGTGAACTGCAGTTTTTCGATTAAACATACACACACATACAAAATTCAGATAAAAGTAGCTGATGTTGTTAAATATGATATAAAATTAATTATTCTTAATATCTTACTGCGTAGAGACTAATTTTACATGCTGCTTGTAGAAGGAACTGTTAGCTGAATCAGTTGTTATCTGAAATGCTGTAGAATTAAATGGTATTTTACACAGAATTAGAGAATCAACCATTTGCTTAAGCTGAAAATAAGACTTAAAAAAAAAATAAATGCTCATTTTGGGAAAGAACAGGTGAGGGGTTTTAAGAGCTGGAAAATGAATATGACTAACATCTTTAACAGTTGAAACAGCAGGAGAACAGTATTTATATACCTGAAGATAAACCCCCTTGATCAAGGGGTGAGTAAAGAATTCACCAGGGTCTCAGTCCTGGTGACAAAAGACAGATTTAAACATCCAGATCTTAATGCAGGTTGCAAAGTTCCCCGTCATTGGAGCAATTCAAGATCAGACATATGCATGCCTGTGCCTCTTGCCTTTTCTGTTCTCCATCCCTACGTAGTACTCTAGCTTAGTAATTTAAAATTGTATATTTCTCTGTATTTCAAATAAGATACTATTGTTAATAGATTGGTAGTTTTTATTTCACTTCTTTGAACTTGTATGAGAGAAAAATGGCTGGCAAACGGGGAAGTTAAACACCAGTATGAAGCCTAAGGCCATCCTACCCAGCATCATGTTTGAAATTTTTACTTCTGTAATTCCTGTCCCCTTCGTACTAACTGAAGAAATCGTGTATTGCCCACATCCTACAAAAAACAAACCAGAGGTTTTGTTGTCAGGGTGCAAAAATGTCTGTCCTCTGACATCAAGGCTAACTTTTATATGAAAAGACAAAATATTAAATGTTTCAGTCTTGCAGCCATTTTGTTGACTTTTTGCAAATGTTAAAAGTAATAAATTAAGCTTCCCCCTACTTTTTTAAATGAGACAAGACTGTTAAGACACAGCTGTCTGGCAAACAAAATTACAGTGATTACCAGATCAAATCACATTAAAGCAGGGACGTGTAATCAATCTCTTTGTGAAGGGTAAAGCAATTCAGAAGACAAAACCATCGACATTTTCTTTAGCATGGGAGGTTAAGTACGTTCATGTTGTATGTGCAGGGCTTTGCAGTAGGGTGCTTGTGTGAACAAGTTTTATTTAGTTTAAAAAGCAGACATCCTGGAGTGCAGCTGATATGGTATGTGAGCCCAGACACTGCTGCACGGGCTCTGAGCTAGAGGTCGTTTGCATCTGTGCCTAGAAGGGTAAGCTTAGGTCAGTATATGAATGTGTGAACACAAGTCTTTAGGAAGCTGTGACCCTTCAGTGGCATTCAAATTGTATTTGCCCTTTTTGTTTCAAACCTGCTAAGATACCCAAGATGTCCATAACACTAAATTTAGTTTGGCTGTGTGGTGGGTTGACTCTGGCTAGGTGCCAGGTGCCTACCGGAGCAGCTCTTATCGCCCCCTCCTCAACTGGGTGGTGGAGAGAGAATATAACAAAAGACTCATGAATTGAGATAAGGACAGGGAGAGATCACTCATCAATTACTGTCACAGGCAAAACAGACTTGACTTGGAGAAAATTAATTTATTACCAGTCAGATCAGAGAAGGATAATGAGAAATAAGACCAAATCTTAAAAACACCTTCCTTCCACCCCTCCCCTCTTCCCAGGCTTCCCTTTACTCCCAATTGCTCTATCTCCTCCTTGCCAGTGACACGGGGGGGACAGGGAATGGGGCTTGCAGTCAGTACATAACATGTTGTTTCTGCCGCTGCTTCCTCCTCAGGGGGAGGACTCCTCACACTCTTGTCCTGCTCCACCATGGGGTCATGGGAGAGCAGTTCCCCACCAACTTCTCCAACATGAGCCCTTCCCATGGGCTGCAGTTCTTAATGAACTGCTCCAGTGTGGGCTTCTTCCATGGGTGCAGCCCTTCAGGAGCAGACTGCTCCAGTGTGGGTCCCTTCTGCACGGTGCAGTTGTTCAGGAGCAGACTGCTTCAGCATAGGTCACTTCCATGGGGTGCAGTCCTTCAGGAACAGACTGCTCCAGTGTGGGTCCCCTGTGGGGTCACAAGTCCTGCAGCAAACCTGCTCCAGCAGTGGCTTTTCTTTCCATGGGCTGCAGGTCCTGCCAGGAGCCTGCTCCAGCGTGAGTTTCCTATGGGGTCACAGCCTCCTTCAGGCATCCCCCTGCTCCAGTGCAGGGTCCTCCATGGGCTGCAGGTGGATCTGCTCCACTATGGACCTCTGTGGCCTGCGGGGGCACAGCCTGCATCACTATGGTGTGCACCATGGGTTGCAGGAGAATCTGTGCTCCAGTATCTGGAGCTTCTTCTCCTCTCCTTCACTGACCTTGGTGTCTTGTATTGTCAATCCTCTTCAGCTGCAGTTGCTGTTTTTCCCCTCCATCTTAAATAACATTATCCCAGAGGTGCTACCACCATTGCAGGTGGGCTCAGCTTTAACCAGTGGTATGGGTCCATCTTGGAGCAGTCTGTGTTGGCTCTACTGGATGCAGGAGAAACTTCTGGTAGCTTTGCAAAGAAGCCACCCCTGCAGCCCCTCTGCTACCAAAACCTTGCTGTGCAAACCAGATACAGGCTATTAGCATGAAGAATGCAAAATCTTCTTTGAATTCAGATGATTTTCATGCATTGTCCTCCAAAAATACATTTAATACATTTAGCCTTGAAGTAGTGGCAGATAATTCAATGAAGATCAGGTTTTGTATATTGACATAAGGTAGCAAAATCTGGCTTTATAGCACATTGATTTCATCAGTGCTGCTTGTTTTTGGTTTTTGTTTTCAACCTTTCATTTAAAGTATAATTGAGGTTCTTTATTTGACTTGCTGGCTAAGGATTTTTAAAATATAAATATCAGTCTTGTACCTCTAGTACAGAATGCTGTGAAGCTGAGAGGAGAGTCTGACCTACTCTTACAAAAGAAAACAAAACTGAGAAAGGGTGGAACAGAGGAACAGAGAGATCCAAGGTTTCTCACCATATAGTAATGGATATGACCTTTAATATTGAGGCCTTTGGATCAAATTTAAGTTGGCATTAAAATTTTCTAATAAATTCCCTGCTGAATCTCAGAGGTTTTTTTCCTCAGATTTAATTCAATAAGGTCACAATAAAGCAAGTGCTGTCTGTGCTATTGTAATTGCTCTCAGCAGGCTGATAATATTGCAGAGAAGTGCCAGCTACTGTGCTTTTATTTCTTTCTTCAAGCAGTCTCCTTCCTACATGCTTGCTCCTCTTGCTCTCAGGTCTACCCTAAGTAGGAAGTGAAGCAGTTTTAAATGCCATTTGCTTCTCATTTAAACATGTTTTTATAGTAATGCTTTCCTGAGTCTCTTCAACAAAGGGAATAAAAGCATAGCTTGTCTCATTGCAGGATAATTGGAGCCTTGTATTTCTTTAATTCTCATCCAACCTTTATGTATTAGATTCAGCCTCTAAGTTATTTAATGTTGGTATCCCTAAACACACAGTGCTTAGTTCACGTTGGCTTTCTGCTTTTAGGTTTGTGGAAGAGCTGTACAGCTAAAGGAGTTTCTCTTAGGTGTGTGGGGAGAAACACTGAATTCCTACCATCCTGTGTTTCATTAAAAAATTACAAATTGCGGCTTATCACAGTGAGGTGTATATATTTGGGGTCCTGTACTTGTAGATTAATACCACATATATTGTCTTTTGCAACGTGACTTTCAGAACAGCATTGTTAATGTGATGTTTCCTGTGAATGCGTATCTATGCTTAGTGTGCTACTGGTAGATATATTACTACAAATCTTGTATTGGAAGTAGGTCAGGACAGCAAATAAATGCAAATGCAGAGTGCTGTGATTATGGTTCTCTGTATAATTCTGTGTGACTGTGAGACCCATTGCAGCTTCAGTATTAATTCTGCATAAACTGCACTAGCTGTACGCTAAGCTGCTAGATGCAATTTCCTTCTTTTTCCAATCATAGCTGCTGTCTGAAATGTCAAGTTTCTGTTTGTAATGATGGCATGTTAGGAGCTGTGTACATCATGGCTTGTGCTTTTTAGCAAATTAAGACGTATTTTAAAATGTTGTAAATAGGTCACGATTAGTATTTTGGGGGGAGGATGGCCCAGTCTTTTAGGTGTAGGGCTAGATACGGGGGTTTTTAGGTATGTCTAGATATGGTGTGAAGGGAAAATAATAATTCATGTTCCCTTACCTCAGCATAACTGATACCTCTGGCCTTTGCCGTTTCAGGTGACCAGCCTGTCCAGAGCTAAGTGCTCCTGCCTGGTATCCATATCTGGCTTCCCGCACCCTAACTGGCTTCACACTTACCCATTTTAACTCTCCTGGTCCATCATCTTCTCTTTACACTCTCTTTCCCTGGGGCTAGAATTTCTTACCTGAAGTGTCATGCACAGAGTATTGTGTATTTCCAGCCACATGGACATACTTACAGTTCTCTGCCCATGGCATTCCTTACTGGCAAACAAGCCAGTCTCTGTACAGAAGAAAATCACTAGTGTGGATCTTCAGCTGCTTATTCACATACTCAACTAACATGTGCAGTGGGATATATCTTCTTGCCCACAGGCGATGGATTGTAGAACATCTTTTGTTGCTTCTCGTTTCCAAAGGCTTTTCCATTTCTGAAATGCATACAGCTGTATTCTGCCCACCTTCAGCTTTCACGGCAGGCAGAATTCATCAGGGCTACACCACAGCATGCAGGCAGTTTTAATATTGCATAGTATTGCTTGCATATCTGTGTTAATTCTGCTTCAGTAATTAAAAAACAAGAGATGATGATCTTCAGTCATAATGTTTCACCTGCTTTCATATTGCTCATCATTTCATCTTTCTTTGTTTTTTTCTTTAATTGCTTTTGATATCTACCCTGAGATGTGCATCATATGATGCAGTTAGGATGTATCAGTGCCAGCACACTTGATTAACTTCGGTAATAAAACCAAGCACTTCTGCAATGTGTGGAGTTCCTCACCACCAACACGCAGGAATGCAGAGGGAGGTCACCTCTGATCAATAACTGCTCATTGCTTTTTATTTACAACATGCCATTTTAATTTATATTTCCCACTGCTGACAGAGAGAACTAATTTCTGGTGTCAGAGATGCAACGCAGCTACTTTAAAGCATAATGGTCCTAAGATGAAATGATGTTACTGACCTGAAGCACTTCAAAAAACTTGATTCCAAAGCCTGCTGTGGTTTGAGCCTGCAGCTTCTGAATAAGTTAAGATTGCTCTGAGTCATTGTGAGACATGATCAGATTGCTGCTTTCTAAATTAAATAATGAAGCATTTGTGTGTGAGAGTTCCTACTATAATTAGGAGTTAGCCTGTGCTTTGGAAAGATCAGAATCTGTATCACATGATGGTAGGACCTGCAGTTTGTTTTCCAAACTCAACTTTCAGTCATAAAAATTTAAAGTCTTCCAAAATCCAGGTTTGATTTATGATAGTTTGTGTATAAAACTGTAGAAACATGTGTGAATAATCAAATAGCCCTTTGGGTAGTGGGATTTTTTGTCCAGCTAAACTAATAATCTGGGTTGGGTTATTTAGAGAAAAGTTCCTGTGGTTGAAATGACCTTTCTCTTAGTTCCCCTGTAGTTCTCAACTGTGAAGTATTGGTAAGTTTCTTTTGACAGATTTTGGTAAAGCAGAAAAAAATAAAACCTAGCATTCTTTCCCATTCTTGGCAATTTACAGGTATGAATTGCTGTTAGCCTGGAGCTTCTGAAGTGCTCTATGAATTGTAATAGCACTTGCGAATCACTCTGCTTTCAGATCTGTCAACCGGCAATATATTTAACACTTACTAGCCTAGATGCAACATGTTAAAACCTTGCCACTCTTGCAAACAGTTTCAATTCCACATGACAGCTTTACTCTAGCTGTTACAATCACACATCAAACTACATAGCACAGGATATGGGATATCCCAATGTGGGATATAGATGCAATAATTAGCAAATGCACTGATGTTAACATCTGGGGCATTTTTGAATATGGGGACAGAAATGTAGTATTTTTGTAAATGTCCCTCATCGCATTAAGTAATAGAAAATTTCATCTCTTTTCCTTCCACAGAAAGTGAAGAGTTGAGTATATTTGAATATGATATTAATAACTTGAAACTTGGTGTTTCAAGTTGACATTTTAACCTGTAGTATTGTTACACTTACTTTATAAATGTTCCTTTCTTCACTACTCGCTGTCTCTTAAAAATGGTGTTGATAGCTTACTCCTGTGAACCCATCAGATCAGAATGCTTTTGTAGTTAAAAACATGGAATACTTTCTAGTCCCATCTAAATTTTTTGGGAGAACTGAGAGCCTTATCTCCTGATATAACACAAATCTTTCTGTGCCATTTCTTCAGAGTAGTAATTGGGGCATTTCAGATAGTTTTGGACAAGCCAGGGCAGTTGGTAGAAATCACATTGAGGGGAACAATGTAAACTCTGTTACCAAGATCCATTTAAGCAATATCTGTTGTGGAAATAATCCAATATGGGAAGAAGCATATTTCTGATTTAGGAATTCTAGTGTTTGGGACAGATATGGGAAAACTATCAAGTTCTGTATCATATTATCAACTGGACTTCTGGTTTCATGGCATGACTCTTAATCCTAGGATAAATTGGAAGGTAAAAAGCAAACAAAGCTGTAAACATTCCCCTTGCTTTTTGTGCGCTCAATGTTTATCATGAATCATAGAATGGTTGAGGTTGGAAAGGACCTTAAGATCATCTAGTTCCACCCCCCTGCCATGGGCAGGGATGACTCACACTGGACCATGTTGCCCGCGGCTCTGTCCAACCTGGCCTTGAATGCTGAAGAAGACTACACACAGAGGTTTTACCTCCACTGGAGTTGCTCTTGCAGTTCTGTTCATATCTTAAGTTGCTCTGGGTAGTTTGTCCTTATTTAGGTACTGTGCTGTGTTCTCCTTTCTTTTGTGTGCACCGTGTATGTGTTCATCCACCTCCAGATGCTTTTAAACCTTAATCTTAAACCTTATTATCCTTCAATCTAAGTTTTAAAAGGAAAAAAAAGAAAAAAAGTAGAAGAGCAACTTGTGGCTTCTGTAAGAGGCAGAGCTGTAAGTCCTGAAATATGAAGCCACATCTGCTCTGATCCAACTGGTTGTTCTGCCAGTCTGAGTGTCTGGGTCACATTTGCATTGGTTTTGGATCAGGTAAGGTAACAACACAATTCAGAGCCAGAAAACCTGAGAAGAGGAGAAGGTGATAACACGTCTTGCATTAATGCTCCTGGTTTCTATTATCACATTCAGGAGACTGTGACTAAAATGATGCTGAAATGCTGTTTCCAATATCCCATTGAGAAAAAATTTACACCCTTAGTAAAAATTTGTGCTATAGTATGTTTATATATTGGACCATTTTTAGAAACATATTTATTGCAAAAATTTTCTACCGTGTTTTAGCTGAGATTCAGGTTTGGGAGATACTGGCCCATTTGAAAATGCACTGTCATTGCTTATCTGTGGGTGTGAAACCATCAGAGATTTTGAGATGACAGGGATGGAAAAAAATCACTTTTCAAAGATTTGTTTGGATTATGAAACTATATAGTTAAATTAAGCGCTTTGTTGCTGTTATAGTAAGTACAAAAATGCACTAAACTTCTGGTTTCTGGGAACATTTAGTCTGTTCTTGTTAGAAAACTATCCTGTGCTATAGGTATCAGTACAGTTATTTAGGCTTCTTTCTACCATTTGTTACTAACTGAACTAAAATGCAAGAAGCTTACAGTTAGTAGCAGAAGGTAAGATTACCAACATAGGCAGCAAACCAATTCCAGCTCTGTGACATTGAATAATACCTGTCAAAGCAGTGATTCTGGACAGTCAAAGGCACTGTTTAGCCCACCTTAACAATGTTTCTACTTCCCTGCCCTGCAGGAGGGTGCATTCCTGCCCTGGTCCCACACCTGCCTTCTCCAAGCACTTCTCTGGAGGGGAGTAGGAGCAAGGAATTACTCCACAGTTGGAGCCAGTGAGGTTCTCTGCATCCCCAGGCTTGGGTATGGGATGCAGAAATCCTGAGCCACACACAGGTGAGAAGAAAGAAGAGGATGCCAGCACCACCTTGTATTTTCAGATGGGCTGCTCTTCCTTGATTCCCTGTGAGGTTAACTTCTGATTTCCACATGGACCATGTCAGAGGAAGGAAGGAAATCCCCCTCATGACAGCTCCACCTTGCAAACTCCTTGAGACCTAGAAACAAAAGTCCAAAATGCTTCATAGTCGTGCAGTGTTTTGTGATTTCATGATAGATTTTTTTTTTCCGGTAGGAGTATTGTGGACAATTCAGATGATCTTTTGTATCTAAAACACATGGTAGGGTTTTGTTGTTGTTGCTGATTTCAGTATTTTGTAGTTGTATGTGTGTGTTTGTTTTTAATAAGATATTTACAAAGTATTCGTGCTAGTATTTGGTTGTTTTAGCCATTAACTAAATTCAGACTTTCTTTTCCTCGGAAGTCTTTCAGAAAGCAATAGCTAAGGCATGTAATGCGTTCTCCTCCCCAGAATTTTCAAAGGCATTGTAAGAGAGAGTTATGTATTTGCGGTATAGCCCTTTCTCATGGGAACACATTTTTTTCAAAGCTGTCTTTGAGCTCATACTATAAGGCAACAAAAAGTTGCTTTTGTAACATGCCTTTTAATAAACAATTTGAGATTTTTCCCCTCTACTACAGTTGTTGGCATAGTCATTTCATTTGAAAGATCGAAACCCACATGTATGGCCCATGTTCCTGTGACACAACTTTGGATTAATTGTAGATGTTTCTGCAGTAACCTATAGTAAATGGTAGTCACCAAAAAAGAGGATGCATGAGGAGCAGTGCCATGGCTCAAGAATGAATGTGAAGAACATGACACTGGAAAGAAGGTCTCTCCTGATGTGAAAGAAAGCACTTAAGTAGTATTAGTGAAACCTTGCAAAGAGAAAAATAATGTAAACCCTTTGCTGTTCAGCTGAATAGGAAAGTGGTATATATTTATGCATGTTCTTTTTTGAGTAGGCAAGAAATATAATTTAATTCTGGTTCTGCCACAGGCTTTGTTGGTATAGAACATCATTTCTCTTTTCTTCTTTACCTGTTGTCATGGATTCTGCCTTTTAAAAACAGGTAATTCTTCAGTTGCGTGTATGATAAAGTTGTATAGGGCTTGCTTCATCTGAAGATGCTTTTTGGTGTTGGGTGCTATGAGTATATTTTTCTTCTAGGAAATGTCTTCTAGATTTTCACCTTTGCTTTAGAGAGCTTACAGTGGTTTGGATTTAAACTTCATGCAAGTTTTGAATTTATGATCCTAATGTTGTTCCAAAAGTGGTATCCTTTTCCCATGTGCAAAATACCAGCATGCACACAGAGTTGAGGTATTTTATTGTCAGCTATTTTGCAAAAGGAGGTGCTAGATGGAAGCTCCACAAAGCTAGCACACCTTAGTTTTGTGTAGATCAGATGATACACATTTCAGAGACAAAGGAATTCTTTTTCATTGGTCAAAATTTAAAGGCTATATGATTAATTAGCACTCTGTTTTCTATTGGATAAATTATCCTTGCTTGTCATGTAACTTAGCATGCGTGCTCTGCGATGGGGCAGGGTAGGGAAGATTTCTCAGTTCTGAATTGAGCCAGTAGTCACAATCTCCCCCTGCCACCTCCTCCTTTCACCCAGTTACAACCGTTTTTTGATGACTACTTGTTTTTCTAGGGCTTGTTTTGTCTTTGGTACCTTCTGGTGAAGATGGTCTCCTTTTATCAGTCCTTTAGCTCTTCTTTGAAGGTTAATATAGATAGTAAGGAATGTATTGCTTATCCAGTGTCTTGTTTTTCTAAGTGATGTTGTTCATCAAGCTAGACACTGTTATCACAATGGAAAATTCCATTCTTGCTCTACAGCACTAAAGAGTTCAGTTTAATTCCTATATAATAAGTGAAGATATTCAGGTTTACTTTTTTCTTTTTCAGTTTTGAGTTCTGCTTCTGGGGATGCTAAGCAATAGACATATAGAAAATTATTCTAAAACCTTGTGAGCATTGGTAATGAATTTCCTGATTATCATTGAAAAGCACCAATGCAGAAAGATTTTAGCCAGACATTACAGAGGCACAGTGGGAGTTTTCTATTTGTTTAATATTGAGTTACTTTTTATTCTTAATGCTGTTGTGAATTTGTGCAGAACTGTATATGAGGCTAAAGTTCAGCCTTTGTTATTTCACTGGCATGTATCTTTACAAAACTGAACTTCATGCACTGGCTCAAGAAATGTTAGCTGGAGTATTATGTAATGTCAGAGGAAAATATATTGCTATATTCTACCCCAAAAAAACAACTGACCCAGTTTTACATGATAGAGGTTTATTTATTAGAATTGCAGATATTGGGAATAGGAAGAAAATGAAAGCATTGTAAACCATACTGGGTTTTTTGAAGAATCAACAAAATCTTGAAGTCACCACTGCCCAGGTAGCATCAGGCTAGAAATGCTACTCATTTTCTTATTACTCTTCTGTAAAGCTGGCTTTCAATTGACCTCAGTCTGAAGGTGGCTGAATTTTGCCTCAATGTAATGTTCTGTACCTGAGGTTTCTTTACACCTTATCAAAGGATGCTGTAGTCTTGGACATTAGGTATCTGTCTAGCTTGACTATGGAGTACAAGTAAAGTATGTTACAATACCGCAGAAAATGGAACATGCTTTTTCCCACCAATTCAGTTTTCATTGCACTTTGAGGACCTTAGTGTGCTTACTCTTGTTTTATATATTAATATTCAGTAAATCTCTTTGTACTGTATATGTGTAAAGGGTAAGTGCTTTTTATATTTTTTAAAAATTTTGATGTGTAAATTTTACTGATTCTGCACTGCGATTCAGGCTTCTGTAATTTGATATGAGGTATTTTTGTTTCATTTGCTTTTGTTAGGGTTGTTGGCTTTTCTTTGTTCTGCCCTTTGCAAGTCATGTTTCTATTAATTTTATTTATTGTGCTGTGTCTAGACACCTAGTGCATTCTCTAGATCCAGGTTGTTTGGTTTTGGGGCTTTTTTATTCTTACTAAATGATCCTGATTGAACATTTAAACAGTGTTATAAAACTGCAGTAAATTTTCTGTAGTTTTAGCAAAAATTATTTTGTTTATTGACAGTAAGTTTCTTTGTCTGATTATAAAGTTTCTCCAGCTTCCTCACTCTTGTTCCTGCCCCTAAACATGGTTTAAGTAGATTTACAAAGTGGTGTATATATTGAAGGTATCATTTAGGAAAGATATTTAGGAAAAAACAGTGATTTCTTGTGAAGGGATATAGAAATGGTATCTGGAGTGGCAGAAACACTTCTGAAAGAGTGGCAAGATGTGGCAGAAACACTTTCAATTTCATTGGAAGGAAAACTTAAATGATTGGCATAACAAAAAAATTAATATAGTCTGTTTTTCCTTTAGAGAAGCAAAAACCCTTTGTAATTTTTTTTTAGGCTACATGACATTCTTCGTTGTCAAAAGACTGACTCTTTGCTCTGCTATGACATCCCGATATTTAGCATACTAGTGAGACACTGAATTCTTGTAGACCAGATTATGGAAAGTCAGGTAAGTGGCATTTTTCTTTTATTATATTGCACAGCTTTTAAGTCACAGTCAGTATGCAGATACATTGTAAAAATTATGTAGGAGAAATGCGCAATATAATAATATTAAAAGGCCACTTACCCACCCTGCTGCTTGTGCAGCCAATTCCATGGCAACAGTATTCATTTTATGGTGGGCATGAAGTCCCCAAGACCACCTGGGGGAGATAGAGACCTGCAGATCCACGCAGGCCTCACACAGGTCATAAATATAGTAATGACATCCTCAAATTTCCATTCTGCGTGTCTACCATTACTAGCCAGTACTGTTCTCAGTGAAACTGTTTTTTTCCAGTAGAACGGATAAAATACATTGCACTACAAGGGTCTTATTGGTAATACCATCCTGTTTCATCATTTATCATTAATCTAATGTTGTTTATTGAAGCAAACACAGAATTGCTTAATGATTTGATACCAAATTTATTGAAATTTAAAAAATGATAAATTGAAACAGTAGAAACTGAGGGATAGTTCAGTACTTTAAAAGTGCTATTAGTTTGCTTAGCTACTGAATTCTGCTGTGTGTTCACACTCTCACATGCATACACAAACACTTAGAGGATTCCAGTCCCCTGCACAAAATAGTTAAACAAAGCTCAAAGGCCTGACAATGTGTATATCCAAAGCAGTGATAGGAGGCGGAAAGCAAGAGGACATCTTTTTTCATTTATTTTCTGCTATCACTGTTGTCTCACTCCAGGCATGAAGCTTTCTCACTGATAGGTTGGTTGTGGTCTGTGGATATTCGCAGGCGGGTGTTAGCAGAGTTACAAGCATTTTGAACAACTACTTTTTACTCTTTTTTTTTTTTTTTTACATAAAATGTTTCTCATGCTCATTACAAAACTTGACGTTCTAGATATTTTGTTACATCTACTATTAGAAGTGCAGTCATTCATGGGAAATATTACCCAGCAATGGTCTGTGGTAACTATAATAATAAACAGATGTAGCTGATGCAAAATAAACCTCCTAAGATGGGCATCACAGTTCCACTCGAGTGCCCTGGGCGGGAACTAGGTCTTGGGGGCAGGAGGGCTCCTGTTTTCATTCTACGTTGATTTTTCTTCTATGATCTTTTAGTTCTATTCCTTTTCAGCCATTTCTTGTAGTCGAGGAGCAATTCTCTTCTCCTCAAGCCTGTGTATCTGATGTTAGCCACTCCTTTGCCAGAGGTACCCTCCTGTAGGTTCATTCTTAGATGTGTTCATGTTTTCCTAAGTGACATTGTATCCTCCTATGCTCCAGTGGGTCCATCTGTTGAGATGCATCCCAAGAATGGGTTTTTCCTTCTGGCCTTTCTTTGAAATTTCATGGCCCTGCAGGTTGCCTGTGAGACTCATAAGCCCTGAGAAACATTTTGATCTTACCTAAGCTGAGTCAGTTCTAACACAGAAATTCAAGGACCAGAGATTTTGTTACTCTTCCAGCTTACTTCCAGCTTGGTGAGCAGGACCATGAACACTGCAGGATCTTGTTTGTTTCTTCCACCTGTCAGCGCTGTTCTCCCACTTTATTCCTGCCAGCAGGTGCTGAATAACTGTCATGCCCAGAAGAGATGGAGCTAGAGCAGGTCACCCATCGGTCAGTCCTGCTGGAGTTGCCATTAGTGCAACATCTTGCACCAAGTGAACAAAATGTTGATCTGCCCTATTAGAAGTGCAACAGTTTGCTCCAGTTTTTTTCATCTCAAAGACCACTTCTCTGTACTCAAATTGTGGTTCTCTTCTGGCATTGCAACTTGTAGCCTATAGTGACTTCTTTCCTTCTTCCCTGGGGCCCAACATGAGTCTTTCCTCTTCTGCTTGTAACAGGCAAGATCACCTGGCTGATTGCTGGGAGTATCCAAAGCATGCACATGACATTTTGATTCCTTGTCCAGGGATCAGAGACATCAGACCTCTGCAGCTGACAGAGCTGCCTGTGGGTGATGCCATATTTAGCAAACTTTTACTTCAGATGTTGTTTGCCTTCAAACTCCCACATAACCTGTTTCCTTAGGTCACCCACTGCAAATACATGTGGGGCAAGCTATTGAAAGGAAAAACTGTTTATCAGTCTTACGTTTTCAGAGAGATGTGAAGTCCCTAAAAAAAATTCATAGTCCTCCCTTATTCCTGTGTTCATTAAGGAACCTGCAGCATACATTTCAGTCATATTGTGAGACTAGCCATCTCTTCAAAGGACCAAACTTTCCAATTATTTCAGATAGTTCTCACAGCTAAGAAAATAAATGTTAGCTCTGTGAAGTGTTTTGTTACTTATACATGCTTTTAAAAATAAAGAAGTGATTTATAAGTAATTGCAACTGAAATAATTTTACGTCTCTGAATTGAAAACTCCAAGTATCACACATTTCACGTAATGTGTGAGTATTATTTTCAGCCATTCTAAGGGGCGACTTGTTTCACAATATGACTGTAATGGAATCAGTGGAATAATGTTCCCATATGATTTGTTATGAGGATGAGGTTTGGTTTGTTTTTAAACTTTATAAATAGTCAAATACATGTCAGGTATTTTTATGTTTTTGAGAATACTCCATTGCCGCCAAAACCAGGAGGTAAAAAAGTAAAAATCATACAACCTCAATACAGACTTAACATCCTTAACCTTGTTTTGGCTTCAAATTCCTTGATTTTGCTTTCTTCTTTGCTTATTTAGATCTTCAGTTTTCACTCAAGTATTGTCTGGCTTTTAACATTGTGAGTCAAACATAAAATACGATTTTAATGGCAACAGGTATTAGAGCTGGTAAGGTAATCCTTTATCCTTCTGTGTTGTTCTGTTCCAAGTTTCCAGTAGGCATTTATCATGTGTGTTGTGCAGGAGTTCAGCTGTGTGTGTAGGGGGGATAATTAAAGATTATAATTCTATTAACATGGAATAAAATGTGTCTTAAAATTCATAACCAAAATCTAATTATGAATGCCAATATGTGAAATTAAGGAGGTGGTAGGGTGCAGATTTTTAATGCATCCTTTTTAGGGGTTTGCCATGCAAAAAGTACAAAGGGAAAGGCAGCATTTGAAGATGCAAGGCAGAGTCTCCCCAAGATCTTCTTTGTTCTCCAGCACCTCTCCAAGGCTCTTGCATGTTCTGCTGAGACAGGCTGGTCTGTGCCTGCTTCATAGAGGAGGCTGGTTTGGAAATGAGATGTTAAAAGGAAGTAGTTCTGAGCTGCTGCTTTTGGCAAGGAGGAAGCCCTGTTAACCGGAGAAATGATGAAAGGAAGAGAAGACTTAAGGTCACCAAGGTTAAGGATGAATTAGGGGACACAATGAAGCAGGGTGGGAAAGGAAAAATAAGTATTAGTTGCTACTGCATTCCCCCAGCTACTTAAGATTTTCGGCTCCCTGATAGTATTTATGTGGGTTTGACCAGTGTTATGTGTAGACAAAAAACAGAGAGAGATACAAGATTTTCCCAATTAGTGCTGCCTAAGAAATAACCTGCTTTTTAAGTGTGTCTCTGTTTCTTCTAGCTTGCTTTCCTGAATCTGCCGGCCTTTACGACCTCCTTTGTAAATTATATGCCCATATATCAGGCAAAAAATTTTAACCTGTTCTATAGTTCATGGTTTGGTACAAATACAAATTTGCACTAATGCTGTGGAGACATTTTTCAGCCTGTGGTAGTTGCACCTGTTCTGTCCATCCCATCATTGTACAAGACATGTTAAATCAGAATATGTTCTTTAAAAAACACTTTTGTGTTTCTGCTTGAAGATTTACGTTAATCTGGTACATAAGTAAAATGAAAAAGGATCATCTCCTCCAATCTCAGAAGCAACGCATCCCAGTGAAGAGGAAGTCAGGCAGAAATGATAGGAGGCATGCGTAGATGAACAAGGAGCGTCTGGACAAACTCCAATAAAAAAAGGAAGTCTACAGAGGGGACTTCAGCCAGGGATCAAGTTAGGAAAGCTGAAGCCCTGACAGGATTAAATCTGGCCAGGGATTTCAAGGGCAACAAAAAAATTTTCTATAAGTACATCAGGGATAAAAGGAAGACTAGGGAAAATGTGGTCTCTCTCTGGAAGGAAACAGGAGACCTGGTAACCTGGAATATTAAGAAGGCTGAACTGTTCAAAGATTATTTTGCCTCGGTCTTCACCCCACAGGTCACAGAAAGCAAGGGCTGGGACTAGGAGAATAAAGAACACCCTGATCTGAGAAGATCAGCTTCTCAGCCATCCAAGGAACCTGAAGGTGGACAACTCCATAGGGTGTGATGAATGCATTGTGAGTCCTGACGGAACTAGAGGATGAAGTGGCTATGCTGCTATCTATCATATTTGAGAAGTCATGGCAGTCACGAGGGCCACAAAGATGCTTCAAGTGCTGGAGTACCTCTCCTACAAAGACAGGCTGAGAGAGTTGGGGTTGTTCAGACTGGAGAAGAGAAGGCTCCAGGGAAACATTCTAGCAGCCTTCCAGTACCTAAAGGGGCCCTATGAGAAAGCTGGTGAGGAACTTTTTATAAGGGCATGTAGTGACAAGACGAGGGGGAATGGCTTTAGGCTGACAGAGGGGAGATTTAGATTAGATCTTAGGAAAAAATTCTTCACTGTGAGGGTGGTGAGGCATTGACAGAGATTACCCAGAGAAGCTGTGGCTGTCCCATCCCTGGCAGTGTTCGAGGCCAGGCTGGATGGGGCTTTGAGCAACCTGGTTCAGTGGAAGGTGTCCCTGCCTGTGGCAGGGGGATTGGAACTCAATGATCTTTGTGGTCTCTTCCAACTCAAACCATTCTGTGATTCCATGATGATTTCACAGTTCAGGATATTGGTCTTGGTCAATGACAACCAACCCTGTAGAAACCAAGGGAAATCAGTGTCTTTTTTTAACTCCTTTTTAAATTAAATTGTTTGGCTGATGTGTCCAATTAGCATTGGTCCAATTACAAGATACCCCAGTGAAGGAAAGCAGGAAGCAATACATCTTGCTTCCTAAGTAGGCACTTCATTTTATTTTTAATCAGTGCTATTAAGGAAGACTTCCTTGGGAGTAGGCTTCACTGAGGGTTTGTTCATTATCAGCTTAAGGTGAAGCCAGAGGGAACCTTACTTATTTCATACCAGAATTGATTTTTAAAAAAATAAATAACAAGTGCATGCACAGGGGGTTGGTGCATGTATTTAAAAGTGCAGTTGCCACTGGTAACGCAGCTGATTTCCTTTGTTGGAAGGGTCATTGTCCTTTACTTACCTGAAGCAAAAGGTTAATGGCCTGTAGCGATCTGAAGAAACCACTACCAAAATGCACAGCAAGGATCTAATGTTGTTATGCAGTAGTGCTTTCCACATACTTCTTGACAGGTAAGACAGACATAAAAGATAGCTTTTGCTGTTCTAATAAATATATTTGATATAAAGTAATACCCGGTATACTGGAAAACTAAAAAGTTCCTGCTACTGTCAAACAGATGGCTGTCACCAAGAGCACAAATTTTGCTGTTTTGTTTACAAAACATGCTGGCTATATGCTATGTAGAACTGCTGCACTTTTTTTTGCTTAAGAAGCATCTTTATTGTAGTAGAATTAACTTATTTTGTAGTGTGACTATTGCTTAAATTGCTCTTTCAGTAGCTTAAATCTGTTAGTTTTGACACTTTTTTTTTTTGGAGTTTGAACACAATTAAAAATGAGATCTTGTGTAGCATGTTTGATACTGAGGTATTACAAAGAATTGTGTTTGCTCTTGAGCAGAAACTTGAACGCTTCGGAGAGATCAGTTAGCTGCCTCATTGGGATGCACTTGTGATGTGGGATTTAGCCAAGTCACTCAGCAGCTCAGGGAAGAAAATGCAGGATATGTGTTTCAAACCAAAGAGTAATATCATGAGATTAGGCTGCAGCCATCAGTCAGTAGTTGAAGAAAAACTCCAAGTTGGTGCTGCCTCTGGAAACTACAGTCTTGGCTGTTCCTTGTATGGGTAAAAGTAGTTGGTGTGGTACATGATCAGGTGATCAGGCTGGCTAGGAGGCAGTTTTTTCCAGGCAAGTACCGGAGTGGTGTTGGTAGCTAACCTGGCCACTTTCCCAGTCACTTCCCTAAAGAGCTGTACAGATGTAGGTGTCAGCAGGAGCAGAATGGGGACAAAAAAATGCAGGAAGAGGCATGGCTGCTTTTTTTGAGTGACAGTGATAGCCAGTAATGGGAGAAAAGTCAGCCAAACCTCATGACTGGGGACAGCTTAAAGGGCCATCATTTCTCAGGTTTAAAGATGATAACAGGCAAATGGTCCCCAGTGCTTCTGAGGAATAATTCTGCCAGGACTAACTTGAAATAAGTGATGCCACGTGTTAAATAATTAGAAACTGTTCTTGCAGCACTCACTTTCTCCTCTCATGCTGACCATTCTCAACTGGGCCATAGCTTGAGAGGAGATAACCTTGCATATTAAATATGTATCAGCAACTTCAATTTATTTAGAGCCAGATGCTGCCAAAATGTCATTTCTGTCAATGATATTAGCATAGGTATTGAAATACTGTATGAAATTTCTTTTTAATCTGCCCCTGAAAGCCAATAGCTGAATGCTACTCTAGATCACAGTCTGCTGAACCTAAAATTATTGCTTGAGTCTGACTTTTACACATTGAGTAAAAACTTCTAGAAAGTACGGATCTTTGCCTTGTTTTACTTGAGTGATTTTTGATAAGCTTGCAAATTTTATTTTGAGGGGGGAAGTACACATCTTATCCAGGGAATCGTGAGGAAAACTGCAGGCTTGCTCAGCACTATTGCAGCTCACAAATACATCTCCATCCAAGAAATGAAATGCACTGTTTGTGTGTGACAGTTGCCTTGTACAGAATTGCCCTTCAGCTGTATGTATTAGTTCTGGGTTTAGCTGTAGTTCTTTAAAGGAACAGCATAAAAGAGAAGAAAAATCACTTTATTTTCCATATGTACCCTTAAGTCTTTTCCTTCTAAGTAATCCTTTTCTACTGCAGTGAATAATTTGTCAGTCCTATTGCTGTTACCTGTGAGTTATCCTTCTTTTGACTTGTCAGTTTGCAGCAGCCTTTCTCTACTTATGTATGCAAATTAATTTGGGTGCGCTACCTCAGGTAATACTGTTTACCTCCATAAAGGTGTTTGCTTCTAATTTTTCCCTTATTTAGTTTACATGCTGTCTGTTTTGCTCAGCTGGTGAGGAATGCAGAGAAGGAGGGAAAGCAGTAGCATATCACTAAGTAGAACAAGACAGCAAGTTGTGTATTCATAGAGAATAATACTATTCATCCACAAGGACCTGTTTCAGAGAGAAACCTCTACAACATTTTGTGAATCTTTCTGGAAGCACTGCAGGTTGAACTGTTGCTTTTCACTCTGAACTTGCAGGTTGTATATTGTGCCCCTGCTTTTTGTACTAGTAATTAGAATAGTCGCTATTGTGAATAGATTCAGTATTGTAAATACTATAAATGTAGATTTTCTGTCTGTTTTGGAAGGTCTTGTGGCACTTCTGTGTACGTGCTTGAGGCCATAGTTTGATTAGCAGTCAGAATAAGGAGCTGCTCACCTTTTTTTGTGGTAGTGTCTCAATTTATGAAGCCAAAACAGTGATCTAAATCAAAAAAGCTTATCCAGCTGAAAAATACTTTGTTTTATTACTGTGAAAGAGGTATCATTCGCTCACCAGGTTTGGGTTTTTTTGTTAGAAAGTTATATATTGCTCACATCATGGCCATGAAAGTATTTATAGAGTAATAATTAAGGAATGACGGGTGGTGACAGAAGGACTTGCTGAAGCTGGTACAAGCAGCATGGCCACCAAATAGGTGTGGGCTCAAACATCACCATCCCCAAAAGAGACTGTCTGGGGAGCTGAAAAAAGAAAAAAAGAGAAAATGTCTGCATTAATGCATAGAGCAGATCTGCAGAAACGTACAGGTAAAGCGAAATACTTTGTTTCAAGAACCTGATGTCTGCTTTGTATATGCTTTGGGATTCAGTTTTTACAGTGAACTAGCCCTGACCTAGTCCTGAGAGTGTAATGATCATTTACTGCTGGAGCACACTCAGCATGGTTCTGGAGATCTCCCAGGTGATTTAGTCCGAGCAGAATCCATCCCATGCATTCTGAGATGCTGGGTCATGATGTGAAGCAAAGTTTGGAGTATAAAGAAGTTCACTTTGTAAGTATCACTATGTGCAAAGTAAAACCTCAGTATAGATGCAGTCCAAAAGACTTACTTGTACATAGTGACAAGAGCATGTGGTCAAAGAATTGATGATGGTCTTCAGAGTCCAGTCGTCGTATTATAGCTTTAGGCAAGGTTCCTTCTGAATTCCGTTTACTACTGAGAGAAACCTTAAGGTAGAATAGGAGGATGGCTTAATGATTACCAGGCTTTAGCTGTATAAACTGTATATGCACTGAATGGTGCTTCTGCCAGTGTGAGAGTTCAGCAGTTAGTACCTGTGACACCACTGATATGTTTAATTAGTATACTGATAGTAAGAAGCATGTAATGGCATAAAGCACTGGGACCTTCGTTACAGTTTTGGCAAAACTGAGCTGAAAGAAAAAGCAGCACAGATGGCTGAAAGTAGTAGTAAAATGTTCCATTTCATGTCTGCAGAAATCATTAGACAGCACTTAAAAGAGGTGTTATTAATGCGTCAGATTCACCTGGAGAGTTGTATTTTCTGTAATGTTCACTAAAACAATGATACTTCTATTTTTGTTTTTAAGTGGAGCCTTTGCCAAGTGCAAACGTGTTTCTCTGCAGCCGTGAAATGGATTTATCGACTGTAAGGAAGATGCAGATTCTCTCAGTGGCTTCTCTTTTATTCCTGCCAGCTCAGCACCACAAGCAGGAGCATAGCTGTAATCTTTTATCCACCATTGCCAAAATTAGGTCTTACCAATCATAAGGAGTTACCACAAAAGTAGCATGTTGATTTCATGTTGACAGTAAATGTAGATGACAGTTTTCATGTAGTAAATCAGAAGATCAGATGTGACCTACTTACCATGATGTGTAACACACAACCAACTTAAGTGCAGTGTTTCATAGTAAGCAAACCTTTGAAACTTTCTGCTGGACTTAGGATGATTCTGAGCAAGACTGTTTTTAGAGTACAGTACATATGATTAGCCAGTGTTTCATCATGGGTGCTGAATGCTTCTTACATTACTGCAAGAAATGAAGCAAAAATCTGTCAGCTCTTTTGGCTGCCGAGTTAAACAGCATGGCTTTGCCACAGTGTGTGATAAAGTTGCACAGCACTGATCCGCTCTGTAATCACATCTTCTCTGAATTGCTAACAAAATCCTTTACAAGCATTACTGGAATAATGCAGGATCATTTATTGATTTTTAGTCTCCACGAAGAACCACGGTCTTATTGGTTCATCTGCCATTTGCAAGCCTCTAGCTTGCTCTTAAAACCCCTTTTACTGGTACAGTTTAGTAGTTTCTGCTTGGTTTATAGGTGTATTTCCTTGTTCTTCAGTGGCAGAAAGGTAAACAGATGTGACTAGGTATGCTTATAAATCTGAAAATTTCATGTGAATTCAGTCTCCCCAATTAAATTTATTTTCTGAATACATGGATACTTCTGAGCTTGCTCAGGAAGACAGTTTGTCTTGAGCTGAAGCAGCCTCTGTGTTTCCAAGATAGAACAGTTTGAATTCCTGTTTATAATCTTTTATCTCTCATATTTAATCAAGAAATCATACGACCAAATTTAAAAAATATCCCATACACGAAATTTGATCCCACCTAAAGCACATAGAAATTCTGCTAATAAATTCAGCAAGAACAGGATTTAACTCCTGCCTTTTCCCCCACTAAGTCTGTAGAACAAGACTCTTCCTGCAAAGGACATCCTTTATAATAACAAACATACAAATCCATGAATTCGGGGTTTAGTAGGGCTAAATGACCACTGTTAACTGTTCTTAGTTGGCCTATAAAATGTTGTCTCCCTACTTGCTTTTCTTGCTAAGCTGTACTGCTGTTATTTTTGCCCATGATGAGCGTGCTGGAAGCTTGGGCCAAGCAGCCACAACTCCATTTATATATTATATCTGGCAGGTTTCAGTGCCAGTGGCTGTGTGATGAGACCTTGGTAACTAGAAGTAAACTGATCTAATGCTGCGCCTTGTACCTCCTAGGACAGAAATGCTGTGGTTTTCCTCAGTTTGGATGAATGCATTGTGTGTTTCTTCTTTTAGAAAGAGCTGGCTAGGAGAAAAAAAAAAAATAAGAGCTCTTGGAAAGATTTGTATGTTAGTGCCTCTGTTGTGGCCTTGACTGAAATGGATGCTGAGTTTCAGTCAAAGGCTTACTTGTATTTGGTGTGAATTTCAATCTGTTTCTAATGGATGCAGAACTGAGAAGGCAGTTTTCTCGAGTAATCTCAGGAGTTTGAGAGTAATGTTTGTGGTAGTAAAGACAGACTGAAGTTGAAACACAGGTTTTGAATTTTTACATGGCTCCAAAGGTCTCTTGCATGTTGGTTCTTATAAATTTTAATTAAGAAACATGTTGAGAAATGAGCATTTACATTTCAAAGTGATTGTACCTGAAAAGCTCTGTCATCTCTTTCACTTACTCTCAAGTATCTCAGTAAGTGGCTGAGGTAATATCTAATATTTTCAGATACTTTGGAAAGCATCATCACAAGTTTTGTTTGCATGCCTTACACACACACTTTGGAAAGTGTCAGTATCACTGTTGAGGAATGCACTTTCTTGTGTTTTACATTTATTAATTTTTCAGACGTGTATGTTTATCCTCTGGTATGAAGGTGTTTTTTACTAGTTATGTTCCCCTTACAAAAGCTATATGTATTTATTCAAATCATTTTAGGGCATTAGATTCCTATTTCCTAACTAGTACAGCTTCAAACAAGGATGAGCTTTTTTTTTCCCTATAGTTAAAACAACTGTGTTGCATTTGTAAATCAGTAGCTTTAAATCTTTTTGAAGAGCAGATCTGGGCTAGATGCTTCAGTGTTTTGTTTAAGTTGCTGTCTTTTGTGCAGTACTGAAGCTGATGCTTTACAGGTATGCACTGGCAATCAGTAACTGCAGTGTTGCTATTTTGGGAGTGTCAAATTCTGTGCATCATTGTCCAGCATCTCTTTTTAATTTGCTCTGGATAAGGGGTTTACATTGTAAGCGAAGAGGTTAAAAATGGTACTTGCAGTTTTTGTACTGATTCACTTGGCGATTTGCCAGATACCTTCCTCTTCACTATCCTCTCCTCAGTATCTGCTTCTCAGTATTGACAAGTGAAAGTTTTATACATTGGCCTACTTGTAAATAAATAGTTTATAATGTCATTTCACTAGCAGTGTCTACATTTTCTAGGTAGTCAAAACAAGAGAAAACACATTGTGCAGCCAATTCCCATTGGAAACAATCTAGTCTAAGCAATAATTTTAGAGGAGCAGGGTTGGAGAGCCCATCCTTTTGAACTCCATAGCACTTGCGAGTGGTTCAGGCACGACTCATGACATGCAACCAACAACACAATTTATCAAAACCAGGGATGCTGAGTAAGCCAATAAACCCCCAGGACTTGTGAAGCTTGTTCAGGGATGGAGTTGAATCCCAGCTCTGTTCAGCCTAATATACAGTGTATACATCTACTAGCTCCTTAGCTGCGGAGTCTTGTAGGACTGAGCACATTGGCTACCACATCTGTACAAAACGCCCAACTTTCTGAAGCTGCTTGGATTCTAGCAAACTGAGTATCATAGCTGGAGAGACATGTAAACAAAAATATGAGCAGTCAGTGATAGCCGATAATGTCCTACTTTCAGGTAATCTGTGATTCTGTGTACTTCTTCCAATAATGTGTTTTTCATTTGTTCTATACATACTTTTCTAACTTTTCACAGTTCACAAGTTGATATTCACACAATTAAGGGGGAAATTGCCAGGGGGTACTTCCAAAATGTTTCAAGTGACATAGAGATGATGAACAAAAAACAACCAACCTATTTCTTTCCCCCTTCGCTCCAGAAAACTGCATCTTAAAGATGAAACAGTTAGTACCATCAGGTCACTCAGAGACAATATCACAGTTCATACAGTATTGTTTTCTTCTTTGTCTTTGGGACCTTCTTCATGTCAATTTGTAATCTTCTATTGCAAGTTTAAGTCCAGATATTATGTCAGTACATCTTTCTACTCCCGCTGTTCTAGTTTCGTCTTTCTAAATATCTTCTGCTACCTTGTGACTGGGAATACAGTCAAATGTGAAGGTCTGTTCTGTATCTGATCCAACCTATATCACCTAGTCCTCATTTTCCAATACTTACCAATTCCCAACTGTTGCTCAATTTCTGCTGTGAAACCCAAACATGTACAAGCTATTTCTGTGATTTTTTTTTTACAGTTTACAAAAATGGGCAAGTAGGAAAGTACAATAATGAATTCCCTTTTCCTCCAAGACTGTTTCAGTCCAAAGGGCAATAAAAAACACTGTGAAAAGCATTGTTATTTTTATGGCTGTATGGGATTTATAATCTGATAGTTGGATGTTATTATAAAAAAAGGTGAAAAACAAAGCAGGGTATAGGCATCGATGGGGATTGGTTGCTTGGTTATAGCGTTTGGAGTTTTACGGAAAAGCTTGTGAAACTAGAAGATGACCCCAAACTCCAGCGGATCATTTTTAAAAATGTGCAGTACTTGATCATTCTGTCCTTAACATTTCTTCTGTTGAAGTATTGAAAGGATGGTGACTATGATCTTGTCCTTTCTTTCTTTCATTCTTTCTTTTTTTCCCAGTTGTTGTAATTCGTGGTCAGAAATGTCAAGTGTTCAAAAACTGATCTGTCTATGTGCATTTCTTGTGTGATCCTTTTAAGGGCAAGAATGAAATTCACAGCACTTTTGCCAAGGTGGATTTCCAATGAGAATGTGGATCAGAGCACAGCAAATAACAATCCTCATAAACAAGCTTTCTGTCTTTTTAAGAACCAGGCTTTAATCATGAAGACACTAATAGCCATTTTGCTATTAATCTTGTGTACGATACAAAGGCTTGGCACCAAAAAGCCTAGAAACTGGCCTCCAAAAGACAGGCATGTCTTATGCTGTCTTCCATTGTTAATGTTAATAAATGCTGCCTCTAGGTTCATCTATGGTAGAAATCCTCTTATTTCATCTGGGGAAGGACTTTTAGCAGGGCCTGTTGTGATAGGACAATGGGTAATGGTTTCAATCTAAAAGAGGGGAGATTTAAGCTGGATGTGAGGAAAAAATTCATTACAATGCGAGTGGTAAAACACTGGCATATGTTGCCCAGAGAAGGGGTAGATGCGCCAACCCTGGAGGAATTCAAGGCCAGGGTGGATGTGGTTCTGAGCAACCTGATCTAGCTGAAGATGTCCCTGCTCATTGCAGGAGGATTGGTCTAGATGACCTTTGAAGGTCCCTTCCACCCCAAGCCATTCTGTGGCTCTCTGATTTACACATCTCAAGAATGGGTGAAATTAATTGTCAACAAACTAAGGCAACAGCAGCTATTATGAATTAAATTCATTTCAGAAAGCTATTTCTTTGTTAAATAAATACCATTGAACATTACATTCAACCATGTTGGGAAACTGATGACACTCCTTTGTTCAGTCATATAAAAGCTCCCTGTTCCCTTTCCTTAACACAACAGGGTCAACCACAGAGTAAGAGAAGTATATGATGTGATCTTGATGGATCTTAAAGTGTCATAACTTATGGAAGAAGTTTTCTTCTAAACTGACTAGGTATTTCAAAGTAGTGGGAGCTGGTTTGTAATGGTATTATTATATAAGCTGTCCCTTATATGACCACATAACAGATCCTCTTCCACACAAGCATTTCTAATATTTAGAGGCTACGGTGGCAGTTAAACATACATCCTAAGTTTTGGTGGTGCAGGTGGAAAGGTGTAGTCATTTAGGCCTGCACCATGTTAGGTATATCCGAGAGAAAAGTGTAGACAGGAATGTAACTAATGTCCTAACATACCCTTTATTTTCTCATAAGGAAATAATGCTTCTGAATCTTGCTGCAAATTCTACTGTAGAGCAGTGGAATACAGTACAGTGTGCATCCAAACAAGCTCAAAAGGAACCATGCTAATTTTAGTGAGTGGTGGCTCAGAAAGTCAAATCTTAGCAATAATGTATAGAAGAGCACCCACTCATCGCCACCTCTTTTTCTCCCATATGAAAAGCTGGTTTAGATAAGGTTCTGTTACACTATTTAATACATGGAGTTCACAGTTTGAATATGTACAGAATTAGTTTATTTTCATGGATCGCAAATGTTTTTAATAAATATTCCAGGCTTGATACTACTGGAGTGTGTTTTTACTATGCACTTTATGTTGGGGAGTTGCCTAGCAAGGTCAATGAAATGAAAATATTTGCTCTGGCATTCAAGCAAGTTCTAAAAGAGCTTAGGCAATATTTCTGCTGCAGAAAATGTCCTTTTAGACCTGCCTAATTTCTGCTCTAACTAGTCAATTTAATTTTTCTAAAATAGAATATTGAAGAGTCCCTTGATTGTTCCTTGCTTGTCCTTCCATGCTGAAATAGAATTCTTTTATGAGATGTGTTGCATGGTTCTTGTGGCTTGTTGTGTGTTTGGGGTTTTTTTATTTATTTCAAGGCCACTTAATGCTTACTCAGAAAATACAGCAGAAAAATAACCAAGAGAATTTGAGTTGTGTGTGAAGTCACCTATTAAATGTAACCTGGTTTAAATTACTCCATTAACATATATAAAAAGTAGATTGGTGATTCTGTTTTTCCGCTTAGTTTATATGGGCAGAGAAGAACCTGCCTACAAAAACAGATATTTGTATTTTCTGTAGTCACAGTTTCATGGCTCTCAAGGAAGGTCAGTAAGGTGAGGGGACCTAATGCAGTCAGAACTCTTGCATTTCCTTTACAAAGGTTAAAATATTACTGTGTTCAATATGAAATTATTCTTAATATATTTGGCATGATATGTTATAGGTGTATATTATAGGTATATAGTATGTTACAGGGTGAATTTTGTTTAGTTTTACATAATAAAATGCTCTTAGATTTCAGGATACCAGCATTTGTCATGCATTTGATACACAATATAAAAGTTGGACATTATATATTAGTTTATGCTTTGCATTTTTTATTCATCATTTGTTGCATGGAGGTGGAGGTGAGTGGACATGTTCCCAGTCATAAGCCAGTTGTAAAAACTAAAGGTACTTTATCAGGAAGGAGGACATAGTCCAAGGCTGGAAGCCTGTCTGCTGTGTTGTAAGGAAAGGAAAAGGTGTTTTGAAGGAGGAAGAGGGAGATATCTTTGATATAATGTACCTCAGTGTCGATAGGTTAATTGTGGGTTTTATTTCCACACCTATGTCTTTAATAAATACTTGCATGTTGCCAGTTCTGAATTTAATGAATGAATAACTGTCCACTTTATTGTAATTTGGATTGATGCTGCATAACAGCAAAGCATGAAGATAATCTGTAGACCAAGAGCATAGTACACTTCTTACATCTTTGTACTCCAGATTATTTTTCGTAGTACCTGAAGAGTAGCAACAGGGGACCCATTTGAGCTGTTTGAGCCATGCAGTGAGTTGGCACTACAGGAACTGGCTGAGACAGCAGGGTTTTCTTCTGCTGGCTGTTGATTACATTCCTGACATGGATCAATGTATTCAGGTACACATGTGAACACCAAAGATGGTGGGAAAAGTAACACTGTAAAAGTGCATTCACTGGGTGTTTTTTGTCTCTGTCAACCTGAGAGACTGATGGAAGGTTGTATCAATACATTATAACTGAGAGAAATGGATTTTGGGGTTTATGACAAATAATGGCAGTAGTTCCACTTGGTTCTACCTTGTGTTTCTGAACCATCTGTCTCATGCCTAAGAAATTGAGCTTGCAAGAAAATCTATATTGTCATTAGATACCTACCTACTTGCCTGGGATAATACCATATGGAACAATACACGCTTTAAGAAGCCAGAGATTTCTAACAACAAATGCAGTCATTTCTCCTTTTCCTGTCCACAGTGTATCATCCCTTAATAGCTGCAGTTTGGAGAAATTGGTGAGGTACGTAATCTCCTCGTACATGCACAGCCTTTGCCATTATGCATCCACAACCTCTCATCTTCTGCAGGAACTGGATGTTTTCAGAATTTGGGAAGTCTTAGCTGCCAGTGTAGGCATGTAACTCTCAGCCATGCTTGAAGTCTTGAGACAAATCTGGAGGTGTTAGTTTTGTTTTGAATTTTCTAACTTCTTTCATGATGAGGAGATCTGAGAGAGCTATGTTCCTGGAAGTTCAGGTCTAAGCTGTTCCCTTCCTGCAGATACCACCAGCCATTTTTACTTGGCATTTGTGTTTGCAACACCTATATAGTCATGTTGTTGCAGTCTTGGTACTACAGGAGAACAATTTTAAATTGCTTTGCAGATGCAAGAAAATACAGTTTAGGAAGCTTATTTCTGGAATTCTTGAAAGGTCTCCCAAGTATACACATCTTCTTACAGTGCTTGGTAACAGGGCAATTACAGTGAAGTAGTGACCTGACCAGGTCACTGTCTTTGGTTGTTCAGTTGTAAATCACAATCCATATTGAAATTATCAGCTTCTGAGTTGTTCTCTTGCTCTCTTTGGAGCAGGAACTTACATCAACAGAAAAATCTGTAAGGACAAAAGCTATTACTGGTAATGAAAAGTTTAGACAAAATAGCAACATTTCACCTTCATTTGTGCACTTCCTGAGTCCTCTAATTCACTTTTCTTGACTTTTTTTCTGTTTGCCCTCTGTATCCTGACTCAGAGACAGCAGCAATGATCAGAGCAGCAGGAACTAAAAGTAGCTTGTGAGTGCTGATGACATTTTTCTCAATGTCGAGTGCACCTGGCAGCAGAAAAATCATTTTATGTTTACATGCAAATACTCAAGCTTTCTATCAGAAAGTTTAACAGGTAGAGGTTAAAAATAGTTGGTATTATTGCATTACGTCACAGCAAACTTGTGAAATTTAACTGGTCCATTTGGCAAAATGTTTTGAATTACCTGTGATGAAATGTGCTGTCTCAGAACTGAACATACTTTTTCCAAGTCACTGATTTAAGAAAACATTTTGCAGTGCTGAAAACACTACACAATGTTTAGTACAGACCACTAAAAAAGTGAGAATTGGAAGATGTAGTAACAGGTAGAAATCAGTACCCTGTCCATGTCAGTTATTACAATGGCACTAATTATGACCTAAAAACTACTTTCTCTAAAGGGATCTATTTACCTAATTATTTTAAAGTAGATAATATTTTATTTCTGATTGCATTATTTGCTGTCTTATTAAGTCCATGCATCTACCTGTCCTGTGTATTAATTTCTCGCTAAATTCTACTGATTAAGGAACGTAAGTCAAGGGATTTATGGTGAATAGCTCAAGACCAGTACAAGCAGTCTGCTGCTTCCATTCAAATTACACATTCAGGGGCTTTATTAGCAACCTTAAGGACTCTATTGCCAGGTCCTAGATGAACTGTGCAGGTAACATGCACATACACAAGCAAGTGCTGATACATCTAGTTTTCATCATTAATCTTCTCAATAAAGTTAATGAAAGAAAACGTACCTACAGGTAAAACAATCTGAAGGAAAGCTTTGAAACAGCTTGTTGAAAACCTGAGATTCTGCAACGTTGCTTGCTTGCAACCCAGACTAGCCAACATCTGTAAGAAGTCCACCGGGCAACTAGGTGTATGCCTAGCCTAGAGCCATCACCCAGCTGCCAAAATCAGCTGCCCTCTGGCCGCCTTTCTCACAGTTGCCTGTTGCTGAGAACAGGCAGAGACTCAGTGTGTGTCAGCTCTCGACCGATGCTGATGGTCTATAACTCTTCATTAAATGGCTTTTAGGGCAGGTCTGTGCAGGGTTGTATTTATATTGGCAGTCCTCTCCATTCTACCTTTTGCACTGCGACTTAGAGCAGCATTCTGATAGGTGGAACTGAAGGGGCATGAGCAGCCTTAGACCATCTCTTGTACATATGCAGTCGTAGGAGGGTTTTAATACCTTCTGTAGCCTGCCCTGCTAGCTGGTTTTGACTGTGTTCGTGGTGCATTTTTCTGGGGAAGGAAAGGGGTCAAGATCTGGAGTCTTGGTTCATGCAGGTAGGAAGAAAATGTGCCAGTGTATGCTCTGCCTGAAGTACCATTTTTAGAGTGCCGGCTGTGTTGTATTATGTATGTGACACTTAACACGTTATGGGCATATCAACACACCTGCAGCGCCATCTGATAAACCTTAGCATTGGGGAGTGGAAGGCATGGAGATGCTGCTCCACATGCAGTCCCTTTCAGCAGCCCCAAGGCCTGAGGCTGCTACTCTCCAACAGCAAGGGGGCAAGCTCCATCACCCAACACTCAGAACCAGCTGCTAACAGTTGTGACAAAAATCTCTTTAAAAAGAAAAGTGGGGGGGGGAGGGGGGGGGGGGAAGATAAATCCCAGTCACAGAATGGCTTGTGTTGGAAGGGACCACAAAGATCATCCGGTTCCAACCTCCCTGCCACAGGCAGGGACACTTTCCACTAAACCAGGTTGCTCAAAGCCCCATCCAGCCTGGCCTCGAACACTGCCAGGGATGGGACAGCCACAGCTTCTCTGGGTAATCTCTGTCAATGCCTCACCACCCTCACAGTGAAGAATTTTTTCCTAAGATCTAATCTAAATCTCCCCTCTGTCAGCCTAAAGCCATTCCCCCTCGTCTTGTCACTACATGCCCTTATAAAAAGTTCCTCACCAGCTTTCTCATAGGGCCCCTTTAGGTACTGGAAGGCTGCTAGAATGTTTCCCTGGAGCTTTCTCTTCTCCAGTCTGAACAAGCCCAATTCTCTCAGCCCTCTGATCATCTTTGTGGCCCTCAATGTTTAGACAAACATAATTTGTTAAATGGGATGCACCTCAATAGGTCTTGCTGCTTTTCACACCTCAGGATGCCTGAGAATTAAGGTACTCGCTTAGATGCTGAAATAGGAACTAAAGCCTCTTTTGCACACACGTTTCTGGCAATGCTGATGCCACCGCTTGCTGTTGTCCTGTTGATCTTTTTTGTTGTTGCTGTTATACAGGCTGTTGGTTTTTAATCTCTTCAACAGCTGACATAGTGTTTTACCATTTAAATATTCTGCCGCTGTCCTTGCAGACCTCAGTGTTTCCATAAGGCAGCAATTGTCAAATATTAGCCAGGATTTAGTTATTTACTTTAGTTCTTTGCATAAGGACTTACTTACAGCTAAGACATGCTTTTTATTTCTCCTGAAAGATACATTTACTTTCCAGGCAGAATGATGAAATCGTGTTCTTTTTACTTAAAAACTGTTTACTCCCTCCTTTTCTGAGTGCTGACCTAGCAATGCAGTTTGGTCCTTTGAAGAAATGTAAAAGAGTGGGGCTGTTTGGTGGGTGTCTATTTTTTTGCTAAAATAGATGAGTCTTCCACTAAATGATCATTCTGTACATTTAATGAGTATTTGATCTTTTTATATTAAAAGGCAACTAACATTTCAAATAGACTTGTGCAAATATAGAATTTAGAACAAGTAAAGGATCTGCGGCTTAAATGCTTACAGCTTTATCTTTGGAATTACTGGCAATACTGTGGCTGCTTTAAAACAGAAGGTAACATTGACATATGCTTGTCATTTCAGACTTTAAAGTCTATCAGTTAGAGTTAACATTATGAGGATTGGAGTTCTTTTTGCTATTTTAAATATCCATCAATTGACTGTAACTATGCTATGGTTTCTAAGACTGGAAAGTGCTCAGAATTTCTTATATAAAAGAGAGAGAGAAAGTTTGTTTTTATGAGGTAGAAATCTGAAAAAAAAAAAAAAAGGCAGAACGTTGACAGGATTTATTTTTTTTTTTTTGTCTGCTGAATGGAAAAGCACTAACTTCCTGTCATTCGTTTTAAAAACGGAATTTGGACCAGGTGGCTTTTCTCCTTGATAGGAAAAGCTTGTCAGCAAGACCTTTGGCACCATTTGCTTTGTGCTATGACTCTGTTATACTTTGGGGAGAATATTCTAACTGAGACAGTACATTGTGGCAACAGAACAATTGCATCTTCTCAAGGAGCACTTGGTGATTTGCTTGGCAAGGCAAGGCAGCACTCCCTAAATAGTTGCTTCAGCAGGATTCAAACTAAGATTATTTAAAATGTTGTCTACTGCAATTCAATTTAGATGCAGGAGGACATTCTTCCTTTGTTACAATTTTATTACTGTATCAGTTTAATTTTTTATTATTTAGGACTAGGTTTATTGGCTCATATTTCTTAAACTTGTAGGACTGAACATTGTAAAATCAGTATTTCTGCTAATTAAGGTGGTTTCGGGGAGTGGATATTCAAACAGTATAGTGAATCATTAAAAACTTACATGCTAATATTGACTAGCATTATTGGCAAAAAGAGACCAAATCTCTATGTCAGGGACTTTTTTCCTTCTTATATCTTTACTGCAGAAACAAAACTTGTTTAATAAAAATTGATGTTCGCAACATTTAACAGTGTAGAGGTGGTATTTTATAACTATAAAAGCAAATGCAGTACATTAAAATTCTGGGCACTCATACTTAGCATTTTCTTTTCCATCATTTAACTTAGCAGTAAATGGTATCTGACTTCGAGGAGTCTTACTGTGTTTTGAAATAGATGGAAAGCTCCTGCCTCTTAGGAAAATAATAATCACTTCTAATTTATTGCCAATTTTTGGCAGTATCTTTTTACCTTCCAAGAGATGGTTTCTTCTTCTCTGACATTTCCCTTACCATGAACCTAGAGACTGCTGGTAGGAGACTGGATGTTGTGAGACACCGTCATTTCGTTCTATGCATTTAACTGACTTTTGCCTTAGAAACCTCTACTTAAGAACCTAGGGTCTGCTGTCAGATCCAGGGTGACCTGATTTTGCTTTCCTCCTGGGCCAGCTTGCATGAACAAGCTGTTCAAGATCCTTGATGTAAGAATGATACTTCTTTGGCAGGGTCAATTCAGGGCAATATCACATGCAGGGTCTGCGCCTGATTTATTTAAGTAAAGTAGAGTAAGACAAAGACTGAAACTGCATTCATTCACGTTTCAGGTATAAAAACATCAAGTAGAAAAGTCACTAATCTAACATGGGTCAGGACAAACACTGCGTCTACTCAGACTGTTTTGCTCTGTGCTTTTTTAACTAGACTATGACTTAAGGAGTTGTTCTAAAGTACTTTGTAGCCTTCGTAATAAAAGGAAACTTGGCATCAATATAGAACTAGGGCATCAGAGTTTGCTGGGTGGTGGGAAGGGGGGACCTTAGGAGAAAATATGTCAAATATCATCTGAGCCACAGAAAATGATAAATGTGTTCTCGCTGTATTTCCTGAGAAGGTTTCTCCCTAAAATGGTTATTGCCTAATCAGAAGTTCAAAGTAAAAGCTTTTTTGATGAAAGTGCAGTATTTTATCATCCTTGTTTCTAAGATTAACTTCCTCAGTTTGCATGGGAAGTTCTGTAACACTTACATATTGACTCAGGCAGGCTGTAGTAATTAGGGCAAGTTTTAGTCCGTCTCTTACAATATCCTTTAACAATTCAAAATTTTCTCTGTGACTGGAAGCAATTGAATTTATGTCCCTTAACATCAGGTGGGACAAAGTAGCACAGCAAGATACAAGCTCTTGTTAGGGGTGCTTCCAGTTTATAGATGTTAGAGGGTTTGTATCTAAACTAGAGAGAGATGGTCAGGTATTTGCCAACCTATGGGACAAGTTACAGTGTGACTGCAGGAAAGGAGTGACCTCAGTTTGTGACCATCGCATTGCGTGCCTTTTACCCTTCATTCAGTAGAAGGTAATTTTAGCTGGGACTGGAAATGAGGGCCAGTAATGAAAGGCAGGTGATGAGGCACCGAGCTACCGCATGGGGAGAAACTGCTGTGGGTCAGCAGTGACTCTGAATTTTAAAAAGAGGGTTTGTTGACATGTGAATTTAGGAAATCTGCTTTTCTGTGTTGTTGGGTATCATGGCTTGATTACTGTGGTTCTGTCATCACTTAAAAGGTTGAGTGTAAGCTTACCCTGTAGTAGAAACATTGACAACTTCCCACTCCCAAATTGATTCACTGTTGGCTAAACAGAGAGACTTGCACTTAAGCTGTGCCTTTCCTTTAGAGAATCCATTAATTTGGTTTTCTCCTGTAGCTGGTTGCATAGTATCCATAGGAACTTATGAGAACTTAGTATCTTTAATCTGCTGTAAAAGTGAGCTGGCAGCTTCAGAAGTTGCTACCAGCACAAATGCAGACAATAATAACCATAAAAGCCTACTTGACTTAGAAGAATGATTTAAATGTCACTTGAAGAATTTCCATTTAACTAATTATGCAGTTAAGGAATGAGGTTATGGAAGGAAGAATGTAAATGCTCAAAAATCAAGTTTAGAAAATTTTAACTTATTAGTTAAATTTGATTTGCATGCTTACAGTTTAAAGAAAGTCCTAATTGGCTAACTCCACTTTTTGTATTTTTCCTTGCTGGTATATTTTAATGTAGCTATTGATTGGATTGTGAGCTTGCAATGAAGTTAGAAATATTAGTTTATAAATGCTGATTTGCACAGAAGTTCTGTGAACCAGTTTGTGAGATTTTTTAAATTATTTTTTTTTAAGAAACCTAATTCTTGCTGAGTTGAGAGCTTTTCCTTTCATTTGCAAGCAGTAGATGTTACTGTACCTCACATACATTTGCTCTAGATAGTGTCGGAGTGATGGGAAAAAATTGTCAAACTGCTTTCAGAAATGGCAAGAAGTTGTCGGCCCTGGAACTGTACAGCAAATCAGCAAATGTAGTAGCTTAAGAATAGTGCATTTTTCTGTCAGTCTGCTTTTTTAGTGAAAGTGCATAGAAAGCCCCAGTGATTAGGACTGAGAAGTACTGTCACATAATTAACTCTTTAATTTACCCAGGGGATTCTATCAGTCTGTTTTAAATCTGCCCACATGACTGGTGTAAAGAACATCAGGTCAGGTGGGCAGAAAAATCTAGAGAAGTTGGCCATCTGTTTCTCCTTCTGGACAGATGTCAGTGGGGAGCCTCCAGTCTGAAAGAATCATGAAACTGAGCTTCCTGCCTGGTCCAGATGCTCTATGATTGTAGGTTTAAGAAGCTGCTCTTTCACAAATACTTATCAGTCCTATAAGCAGTGGAACAACAGGGGAAAACTTCAGACTGTGTTAGTGTGGAGTCTACTACAAATCTTCCTTATGTCTGAGGGCGCATATTTTTTTACTGGCTATAATATTGAGCTGGAAGAGCAAAGAAAGCCTGTAGCATAACCACAGTTGTCACCATATTTTAGTATCTGGGAAAATCCCTTTTTATTGATGCTGGGTTAAACAATGGCCTCAGCCCTGGTAAATCAACACTGAGCCCATTTTTAAAAATCCAAAAGAATTTATACCAATTGTTTACAATGTGGCTTTTGAAATAAGTCAGCTTCAAAAAAACTTGATTTTGGGGTTAGCTATAATTGCCTTTCTGTGAAACAAACAAATACTACATACAGCACAATTTGTTCATCGGCTGGCCATTAAACCAGGAGTCACTGAATGGGTTGAGAAAACACCACCTAGTGTGATCATAGTACAGATACTTTTGCATATGATCCAAGCCTGATTCTCTTGAAGCACTCACTGCATGAGAAGAATTGACATTTATGAGTGCGCCAAAGTACAAAAAATTCAAGCACTTGGATGTATTTAGGAGGAAATTGGATTCTGTGGATTCAGTTGCAAGAGCAAAGCAGCCAAATCATGCCACAAAAAGTGTCTTGTCTTGTATTGGTCAGGCTGCTTTCCTCATCAAAAAAGATGAGGAGATCCTTCTGTTGTGATAGCAGAGGGGAACAGATGAAAACAGGGAAAACTTCTTACTGACACCTAAGTGGTGTTCTCTGCAAATTACAGACAGGCCTGTAACAATTAAGTTGAATTTTCTGGAAGGCAGTGCCATTGGCTATCATCATCTTGGTAGTTCTGTGGTGGCCCCCAGCACCAAACCTCACAGGATACAAGATCAAATACACATCATAAATAAGATGATGAAGGATGCTTTCCTTTGCGTGTGAGCCACCACAGTCTTGAGTTCACAATGCAAGGTCATGCTATATTTATTTGAAGGGTCCACTCTGATACAATAGACTTTCTGAACCAGTGTGGTAAGTAAACACAGCTGGGCACTCTGAAAGACTCTGCCTTAATGATAGCAAGAGCAGTCAGGTCATCTTTTCCTACTTGAACTAGTTTCTGCTGTCAGATTGCTTGCAGGTGTCAAGGTGTTCTCACAGCCTGTTCAGAAATTGTCAGTTGTTAGTCCTGTTTTGTCTGCTCCTGACTGCATGGATGTTAGTTGGTCAAGTACTGATGTAGGCTCTTACCCTCCTTCCTGGTATCTGGATATTTGCATACAAAGGAAGGAATCATTCTATGCAGAACTTACCTCTTGAAAGTTCTCCTAGAAGAAAAATATTTCTGAGGAAAACAGAGAGTGACATTTTTTTCCTGTTTTTACTGTTTTACAAGGTCTGAGCAAAATGATCACCCATTAAGCTTGAGAGTTCAAAAGATGTACAAAATGCACATTTACGTAGTAGAACTCATTACCACAGCATGCTGGGGAAGCCAGCAGGTAGTTCAGTCCGGACAGGGATCAGACAAATTAATCAAGTCTGTTAGAATCGTGGTATGGTTGCAGCTACATGGCCTTCCTAAGGGAATTGAAGAAACATTTTTCTTGTAGTCTTCTGTGTCCTTAAGATCTACTTAAAGAAGGGAATTTCAACGTACATAAAATAGCTTTGTTCAAGTGAATTTAATGTTTTTGCAGGTATTAAGTTTGGAAAAAATATTTGAGCTATTATTTTAATTTGTGAATGAAGTTTTGCTTTCCTGTTTGTTTCTTAATCCAAGTGTTAGTTTATCAAGCAATGGAGACCCAAAGCTGAAATCCTCCATCAGGAAAACTAGACTGCTTTAGTTTGTTTTAGTAGAACATGGAAAAAAATATAAATATCTACAACTGGAGACTTAGAGTGCATTACTGAATTTAATAAAGAGCCCTTAAGGCAGGCAGATCAGTTACATTATCCTGCAAGGTTTTTTTATTATTATACAAGGATTTTAGAAATTCCTGACAAAATTAATGTCACTAGACCTTTTATTAAAGGCTAATATCATGAGGAGCATTGATATATAAGCTTCATAGAATGCCTGAGACTGGAAGGGGCTTCCAGATGTCTCTGATCCAACCCTCTGCTCAGAGCTGGCGGAGGTAAAGCAGATTTATCTATAAAGTAGCATGCAGATAAACTACTGATAATTGCAGCTCTGATGTCACTTTAAATAAGTTTGCCTGTGTATGGAATATAATTCTTAAAGTAAATTCCTGAGGATTTTTTTGTACATTGAGTTTTGCAAAATTGTGTCAAGGGTTTGTGGATTAAGCAATACAGAGAACTGCTGTGTTGCGCAAGAAACTGGTGGTTGCAACAGTATTCTCAGCCCTAGGTGTGAGGGCATATCAGCAGTTTAGTTGAAAGAAAATGGGAGTATTCATAAAATACTCCATAAATTAATTTTTAAGGCATAATATCTATTCTGCGGTAGTTTCTATATGGCGAGAAATAGTATCATCTGCATTGGTTGTAAGATCTTCTACGTGATTACTTTTTAGGAATTATTTTTCACCTAATCACATTCTTTGTGGTATCCCCTTGATGGTCATGGCTCATGGGATGTTAGTCATCAAATAAGGATCAGCTTTTCAAGACTGAGATTGTAAATCTAGCGTACAGATCTAATTGGATTTGGGAACCAGAGCAGAGATTTGTTTCAGGGCTAGTGTGACAATGCAGCTACATCGTGTGGTTTTGTTTATTCAGTTGTGCATGTGTAGCATTGAGCTGGAGCAAAATACTGCATTTTAAGCAGTAAGTGGTTAAACACAGTATTTAGGCTTGCATGTTTTTTAAGTGGAATTTTCTGGAATGTCTTTTGAAGTGCCACAATGCCATCTACTGGCTAATTTTTTGTGGTTTCTTTTCCCAAAGGGGTTTGGGGTTTTTTATTCACAGGCTTAGATGTAAGGTTTCTATGGTATTTTTAAATAGCAAAATAAACAAGCTGGCATTAAATAAGCAAGATATTTTTTGGATGCCTATGTATGTTAAAGGACATAATACATTGCATATGTTAAGCAATCACTGCTAATGTCTTGCCAGTTAATCTTGCTCTCCTTTTGGTAAAAGTAACTCTGAGATGATTAGTACTTAAAGGAAAAGCAGAGATTCCTCCATTATGTCCCTCATAGTAGCTTTTATGCAAGTAGCTTCACTGTTTTCTGTCTATAGTCGTTCAGTTTCTCTTTTTGTTTCAATGTTTTCATACAGATAAATAGAAGACAAATGTGTAAGCTGTCAAGTCACAGAAACTGGGAAGTGTTGCAGTGGATATTATTTCTGACAGGATTCTTCACTGACAAATTCTTATATTCAATATATTTCCCTTAATTGGCTCCTTCTCCCCCCTCCCCCTGTGTTCAGACAGTCTTTTCAAGGTTCATCAACAGCCTTCTAAGGACCAAAATTTCATAGGCTTTCTAACAACTGTTATGGAGTGGTATGTACTAGAAAATTCTATGCTCAATATCAGGCTGCTCATACCTTAAATGAGCAGTGGGAAGTTATAAGAAGTTTTCATTGGTTCTTGTTTTTAATCAGCCTGCTTCATATTATCTATAGGAGTAACCGTCTGTCATCCACTTGCTGCCAAAAGAAATGAATGGGCAAATATAACAAAACTAACTTCCAAAAAACCCTCAGAAACTGTAAATACAGGTAAACACTGTTACTGCAGTTTCACTTCCTGCTTTTCCTGGAGAGTTTCCTGATTAATTGGTTATTTTGTTTGTCTTCATTAAAAAATTCAGTTTTAATTTGTTTTTCCCCTGCACGTTCAGTTTTTCCTAACAGAAGTTTTTCATAATCCTGCTTTTCTTTAGTCTAGTTGGGAGAAAGAGAAACACAGGTAATGGCTTGTAGCACTTTGGGTTGGTTTTTAAAGAGATTTGTAACTCAAGTAAAGCTTCAGGGTAATTATTCAAAACAAAACAGCTAGGAAAAAATGTCCAGCTGTTTCTTAAATGGCCTATAATGATTGTAAATTCAAACATCTGTGCCCCTCCTGGCCTTTCACCCTCTATCTCACTGACCTTCAGAAGGTCAAGTGGATCTTGCAAGCCGAGTTTTTATCTGGTAGGAGCTTTGTCTTGCTGACAGCTGCGGAGCATTTGCACTATGTGTGTGTGCTGGTGGAAGAGCTCGAGTGCTTTTAGACAGCTCATATGGAAATGAAGGTGTCTGTGTTAAAGTTAGTGCTGGTGTGTGTCAGTGGGTTATTGCGCTGCAGTTGGTGTGCTGTACGCTGGGAGCAGTGGAGCTGAAATGATTGTACTTGGCACCCGTGTTGGTTTTGTCATATAAATGATCCGTGTCAGAGAGGTTGCACTGGGGAGCAGGTCTTGTTAGCAGCTCAGGCTTCCCAGTCCTTGCTAAACAAGCCACCCACAAGCCATATGGTAGCTCTGTTGAGGGGAAAGCCCTCTGTGCTCCCATCACTGTGCTGTTTGGTTTTGGCTGGGGTGTTTTGTTTGAGGAACGCTTTATCCTGTGCAGAGGAATGGAGGTTGCTTTCTGCCTATATTTGGAATAAGTGCTAACCTTTCGCTCCTAATTGTTATCTGTGCCGGGAAATACCAGGGCAAGCCTCCATTTAATGTGACATTAAGTAAGGGAGAATTAGCAAAACCAGAAGAGCAAACAGGAGTATTTTATACTACTTTTCTGTTACAATCTCTGCTTTTCGTTTTCTTCTGCTAACTGTCCTGTGCTATTGCAAAGAAGGAAGAACTAATTAAGCCAGTTGCTGAAAGTGTTTTGCCACCCACACCACTGATAAGAACTCTTTGTACAGAATTAACTCTTACCAGCTGTGCTAAACCCAGTAATTTATCTTTGCCAAAAAGTCCTGCTGTAGTTTATTCCAACTAAACAAGTTAATGTAAGCTATGCCCTATATGCACACAAACATAGATATCTTCTGCTCAAAAGCTGGAGCTTTTGCAAATAAATATTTTCTCCCTCATTAATTCTTAGTGTTCATAAAACTGAACAGCAGTGGGAAATCAACTCATTTGTGTATGGAACTGGCTGAGCTGGCTCAGTGAGTATGCTCACTGGCTGCAGAGCAGTTTGATGGCAGGACACTCGCCTAAACTTGGGCAGGTTCAAGCACAAGGGCTTGGATTAGGCTTGATGCTGTGCTACAAGTGGCATTTGCCTCAGTGATGAGAGGCAGAGGTTGTGATCCCTGGGGAAAATCACGTGCCCTCGGAGAAATGCTGTAGGAAGACAGAAGTCCACCCGCTCTGACCTGGAGTATCTTTAAGAGGGATGGAGCAGTTCACTGTGTTTGTGGTTATGGCTTCACGAAGACTGCTTAAGAAAGCAGATCAGAGTCACATTTTTTGACTGGGGTATTGGTTTGGAAACTGAGCTGAACCAGAAGATTGATCCCAGGGTGTCCGTGATGCAGTGGACAGCAAGTGACAACTCACAGTCACAAACCTTGACTGAAATTCAACAAACCCATCCTCAGGCCTAAAATATCAGTGTCCTTCCTTCTCAACTGCTCCCTACTCATATTTTTGAGAAGTATAGATAGTCCAGGCAATACTTTTTTCTAGCTGAAATTCCAAATTCTGATGGCTTTGGTTCTGCCTGTTCCCCTGATGGTGTGAGCACAAGGATGTTTTGTATCATTTTCACTTGAACTCTTAAAAAAGAGGGGGCACAAAAAGGAAAAAAAAAAAAAGTCCTTTGAAGTTTAGGTCACTTGCAGGTGTGGGATTTGGAGATATTAAACCGAGAATGATGACCGAGCAAGGAAAACTAAGTCCTTGGATACCCTCCATCAGAGAAAGTCAGATAAACAAGGAAATTATCTTTGTGATTCTGTACTGGAACAGATGACTGTGGTTTAATAATCTGTTAGAATTTTGCCAAAAAAAGAAATCTTGTTAATGCAGAAAAATAAAAACTTACTCCTTTCCTTGTACACTTACAAATCAGCTGAACACAGCAATAGGGGCTTACATTTACATTAATGTGATGCTCCTTTCTGGGTGAAGATTGAATCAAAAAAACCTAAAACAAAATCCCTCTTTGGAAATACACACACACACACACACACATATATATATATTACTAAAGATAAATTCAGTTAGTTCTGCTCTTTCAAATTTAATCGTGTAATTTGAATGTGCACAGAGAAAAGCTCAGCCTATAATCACATCCAGAGTTTGTGCATAAGGTAATATCAGCGCAGAGAAATCAACGTATTGGAAGCTTTAAAGTAAATTGTTCCTTATATAAAATTAAGTCTAATCCTTGGTTTTAGCTTTCTTTAATGACAGGAGAAAAAAAAACAAAACAGAGTTTCTCTGTGTCTTATGTCTTCAAAAAGTGTGTATGGGACAGGATTGACATCTGTGTTTTTCCAAAACACTGAAAGGCCTTGTTACTTTAAAATGGTATTAAAGCACCTGGCAGTTTTACAAAATGCAGTGTACCTGGTGCCATCCTGTAACCAGCACTAGGAATTTCAGTGGGGGCAGTCTAAAGTCTTGAGGCAGATCAGTCACCACCAAATAATTGAACTGTAGCTAACATTCATTCATGTAAAAATTCAGCAGCTCACTGTCTTTTACCTCCCAAAGTAAATCTTCAGAAGCAAATAAAAATACAGGTTCTTAAATATTCTTGTGGCTGAAAGGCCATTAGCAAATCAGAAAATATAAATTGCTAGGTTAAACAATATTACAGTTGTGAATCACCTGAACTTTTCCCCTTTACATTTGGCGTTTTGGATAAGATTCAGAATAAACAGAAACACAAATCCGAGTTTAGTTAAATACTGTATTGCCTTAGCAGATGTACACAAGTATGTTCTGCTTGAAGTCGAAAGTATTTGCCTTATTTGGTGCATATTTCTGTAGTAGGTAATTGTGCCAACCTGACTTAATTGCGGCAGTTTTCCTACTAGCTACAGTTAATCCTTTTGTTTAAGCATGTAATCCTAAAATCTGAGCTCTGGGAGTACTTATACCTCTCTGTGCTTCTGATACCTATATATATTTTCTGTAAAATATTGGGCAGGGTCCTTCAAGGAGCAGTGTCCCCTCAGCTTCCATAGGAGAGCCCTCAAGCATGATATATGTTTTGTATTTGTTTACCATTTGTCTCATGGAGTTACTACTGCAGGTGTGCATGCATCACATGCTTTGGTACTGCAGATACTGCAGAAACTTCATGTTTATAAAAATCAAAGTGCAAGTGTCACGAATGTGCATGGGTAACTATTGTGCCATGATACTACAGGTATGAACTTTAAATGGAAGCAAGCACAGGCCCAGCTGGGATCAGAATAGCTACTGGCTTCAAGGCAGCAGGTGACCAAGGGTTTTCATGCTACCAAATCAAACACATTTTCTAGAGCAATTTGCGTTGCCTTGTGCTGTTACACTGGCAGCATTTTCTTCATTGAAGACTTTGGCAGTTCCCACCATGCAGGGTTTAAATACTCCTGAACTGTTTTTGACGTGGTGAACTCCGATATCTTCTCTGGCATGTCTTTTGTATGCAGACCCTCACATGGATTTTTCCAGAATTACACCTAGCCAGTCTTGCTTCTCAGTCCTTAGTGGCTGCTATCTCGGGATGTTCTTAACTCCTGAAGTTCAGCTTTTCCCAGTGCACATACTCTGGTGCCTTGCACTTACTTTATGTATCATTCACTTAAAAATATGGTGAAGATAAAGCATGCAAGCTTTTCAAGGCTTTAGACAGGCAAATCTTAATTAAAACACAGAAAGTCCACTTGCCATTTGGTGTCTGGAGCCTTCTCTGAGTTCCAGTGGTTTGGGACAAAATGAGAAATTTCGCAGAAATTTTCTGGAACCTGGAGGAGGATAAATGTAGAAGGTGATGTGCTGTATCAAGAAAGGGGGTGGGAGGCACAGGTGTGTAAGTCATTTTCTGAAAGACATTAACCTACAAACATGCTTATATACATCCCTGTGTAACTGTTTTGCAGCCCTTCCCAGCAGCTACATTGCTCAGTTTGCATGAGAAGTATGGCTAAAGTTGATTTTTTTAGTACGTTGCATTTCTAGTATTTGACTTCAAATATAAATATTGTGAAATGCGGTCTTTAAATTATGATTGACGTCCAGCAGGAAGTGGCAGCTCATTTTAGTTCTGTGGTAGTTCACACTATGAAAGCCTATTAGTGCTACAAAATTACTTTAGCGCACTTCTCAGTGTTTGTATCTGCCTGCAAGGACTAAATATTCTTCAGTGTTTCATTCCAAAAGTATCTCACAATTAGGGATCCAAGAGGACACTAAAGAGTGAAATATATTTCTATTACAATGACAATTCAGTCTGTGTCTGTATTGTGGGGTTAGTGTATCTGTGATACACAAACATTACAGTATTTTCCTGGATGCAGTGCAGAATGTGTGTTTTGTGACAGTGGCTGTTGTATTATACTACTAACAAAAGTAAGGCAGGCACTCCCACTGGCATTGATGAATTCTGCTTATGTAGTTGCTACAAAACATAAGGTCCTCTGTGAATGGTTTGGGCATTTACATACCAAATGTCTCAGCATTACTAGAGTACCTGTTATACCACACTCAGCACAATGTTATCCAGGTCTTTGTCTCTATTTTCAAGTAGTGATGTTTTGTATTCTTTTCTGTGCCAGACTCTGCACCTTAACTGAATGATTTTTTTCTTCTCTACATGCTATGTTGAGATCAGCCTATATTAAGTTTCTCCCCTTTACCCACATGAACTGACTCTTTAAAAGACTTGCTTCTTCTGTGTTTGACTTCTTGAAGAGTTTGAGATGCTCTGTGGAGGTAGAGGATTTATATGTAAATGGGAGAGAAAAGGCAAGATGCTGAAGTATGTTAGAAGGTAGCAGGAAGAGAGGAGAGGTGGGAGCCTGGAGATTGCCAAGATGCTGAAAGCATGCAAAGATCACACTGGGTCAGAGTGTTACCTCTTCAGATTTGCTTCTTCCTTGGATGCATGTTGTATCAAACCTTCACCTGGCTGTTAAAGCCCAAAATCAGTCATTCTTTGCTATCCTGTGACCCACTGTCTGATACCTTTGTAAGGTTACCTTTGCAGCAGCAGAGGGATGCTTCTGCCCTTTTGCAGCAGACTGCTACCTGTGCCATCTGCTGTTGGGCCCTCCATACTTTAAGATGGCATTTTTCTTGTCACGCTCCTTTTTTTCTGTAGGCCAAGAGGCTTGCAAAAAATGAGAGAGGTGAAACAGTGTGACTTCACTGAAGGACCACATATCTTGACCACGTATCTTATCCGTTTGACTTTCCAATGTTTTTCTTTCTCTGTTGAGGATCCTTACTTATTTCAAGCTATATCAAGTGTGTAGCTATTTGGAGCGAAGGCTATGTCTGTCTATAGGGACAATAATAAGTTTGTGTAATTTAAAAAAAAAAAAAAAATCTCTTTTAACTGAGAAATAACAAGCACTTAAAAAGAAGAATCCCCTGCTATTGTTGATCATCATATACAAATACACATGAGTATATATGTTTACAGTATTTTATGTGTTAATCTTTGAGGGATTAAATGTGATTCTCTGCTCTTTTCATTGAAAAGTATCTCTTCAGGGAGACCACAGAATAAATTAATAAGAACGTTAAATAAATATGTCATCTTGGTGCTGATAGGATAAATAAAGGTGTACCAAGATAAAGTACATACGATTCTAAGAAAATTACGTGATTTATCATCATTAAGAGAAATAACTTTCAGACAAATTTTCACCCATTAGCTGGTTTACTTCACTTCACACCTTCCTACTTAATGAAAGCCAGACAAATGGTAGCTATAAATTAATTTTTCCTTCCTTTTCAAAAGCTTAATGTATCTGTAGAAGATGTTTTGTCACAAAGGAAAAAAGAAAACAGCATTTGCAAAACACAGGCAGAAGTAAATTATACAATAGTTGTAACTTTCCAGCTCTCTGCTTTCCTTCACTTCCTTTCCCACTCCTGTATAGACAAATAGAATCACTGAAAATAAGAGAAATGTCTCTAAAATCATACAGTTTTTTCCATATTGATTCCAGCTCTGAGGAACTGGAATAAACTATGTATTTAAGGAGCCAAGTGCAGTTTTCCACCATTCTTTCCTAAGCAAAAATAAATAAGGCTGCTGCTACAGCGTTCAGTACCAACACAAAGATCTGGCAGAGCACTGATGTTATTGATGAGGTTTTGGTGCCATTTGAGTTTTTTAAATTACTGTGTACCATGCTGGTGTGTTTATTATTGCAGTACAAGGTAATTTCAAAAATTGATGTATTCATTTAAAGAGCATTAAACTGGCTTTTGTTAATATGAAAATATATTTATGATAAAGTGTGCTGTGTATAGCATGTCTGGCTTTGGACATGGGGAAAAATATAATGATTCTTAAAAACAGTAACAACTTCACGCACCTTTGCAAATTGATTGGCATCATCCAACAGGATAGTAGTTAAACAATTGCTAACACTGTTGCCAGCTCTTAGAAGTAATCATTATTCTTGTAAGTTTCTGTTCTTGTCACTTTGAAGAACTTAATATGCATTTATAATCATTCATTTAATATGCATTTATAATCATAGTGCAAGAAAGTACTAATGGGTAACTTCTTCCTATGGTGTTAGAGGCCAAGATTTGCAGCAATATTATGCAACATGACTGTGGCATCATCAGGGATTTTTCTTCCTAGTTAAAATTCAGCAGTGTGCCTGTGAGGTACGCTTGTCAACTTTTCAGGTGCAACAGGATGAACCGATCTGATTTAAAATATGTCTATGTATGGTATAGATATATTAATAAACAGGACTTTTTATTTCTTCCCTGTAATAAAGAACCATGCAAATACATGTATTTGTGTGATCCATGGCTGTAGTAAGGTAACCATTTCTTCCCTGCGGCAAAAAAGAAGATGGCTATGTTTATATAGAGACTTTTTTTTAATGTATTTTATATACATTTATGTGTGTATATATATAACAATCTATAGATATATTTATATATGTAGATGTGTTTACTGTGTAAAACCGTTTTTTAGTGCACTAACTTTAGTTATCGTCTGCATTTAAGAAAAACAAGAAACATTTTTGTACTCCTCCTGTGATGACCCTTTTGGGAATAATTGAGAGCTGAAGAATTGTTTTCTTACATTTTCATATTCCTGAGCTGTGGTGGCACTTTTATGTGTTTAGGCTTTGTGTTTACCTATAAAGTAATTCTCTATAGAGTAAGAGCTTTGCACCATCTCCTGCTAAGCCACTCCTGCTTTTGTCTGCCATTGAAAAATAAACAGTGCATGAAAAAAAACCTGGGGTTGGTTTGCCTTTGAGGGCAGAAAATTGCTCCCTAGAGATTTGTTCAGAAACTATATTTAAATAAGGGGACAGTAACTAAATAAACGCGGTTTGTTAATTTTGTTATTTGTGTTACAAATGGGGGAAGACACAGAAGGGGCAGAGAAGGGAAGCTCCTCTGTACCACTCTTACATTGACTTAGCTTAGAAAGCAGTGGTAAAGACCCAAGAGTCTGTAGTCATACTGCATTGATTTACGTGAGAACATACGCTGATTGCAATTAGGAAGATGATGTTTCCCCATCATCAGCTGGGGAACTCAATCAAGATATGTCACCAGCTGTGCAAGGTGCTAACATTCCTTCAAGGGCTGAGACCTAAATTGCCTTTCCTTCTCGTGTGTCACTCCTGCTAAGAGATATTAGAAGCCAGGTTTATTGTCATTTTGACTTGATATCCTTCTTCTGATCCACCTGATTTGGCTGTACATTGCCATTTCCTTTTGGACATCACCTTTCTTCAGGTCTGCTACCTAGCTACTTACCCAAGTAATTTTAAGGCACTGAAATTTGTAATTGGGACCTCACCTAAGCAGGTAGATAGTTGTTTGGAGATTGTCAAGTTTGGCAGGAAGATAATGATGAGCAGTTTGCTGACAGTGAGAAAAAGTATCTTCATCAGGGCTCAGCAGGATTTGTTAGAGCTCATGGGTTATTCACCATGTAATTGCAATTCTGTTAAATAAATGGGGAAAAAAGGATACCTTGCCACCTTTGTACTGTAGTGCCAGCACAATTAAGGAGGGGAAAATGTGGTGGTTATTAAAGTAAACAAATGTTTTGAGTCTATTAGATATATACAGAGCTGTGAAGAAAAGATGCCATCATACCTGCCAGAGCAGTACTATGCACTCTAAAATGACCAAGGCAAGTTAGAAAAAAATTTAAACCGCAGTCACCTTATTTTCAGCTCTGCAGGAGCAGTCACTTCTCCCTCAACTCTGAGCTGCAAAGTAAATTCTTCATATGAATAAACCCCACAAGACATGCTGCATACCTTCAAAAGCTGAAGACCTAGTAGTATTTTGCAAAGTCTGCAGGATCTGCTCCACTGCCTGTGTTGGATAGGAAGGCAAACCCTTGATTTCAGGCTACCTCCCAGGTCACCACAGTTTTATCCTTCGCATGGCTTGTCATGAAGGCTTTATGTAACCTGCTCAGCAGCCACCACGGGTCTCCCTGAGAGTCAGGCACTGGTCAGCCATAGACAGTTTTGAGAGGACAGAGTTGACAATTTGACTGGATTTGTTGAATTTTTAGGGTGATAGCATGTTCTTCTAATGTCTTCAGGACATGGGGATCTTTTTTATCAATATTTATTCTACTTCTTTAATTCTTTTATTTAATTCTACTATTTAATTCTTACTGCACCTCCCCATACACATCCCTGATACTCTGTTATCTGGGGAAAACCTCTGCTACTTGCTTTTCCCAATAGTGGGAAAAAATTCCCTGAAATGATTTTTCCCTGTAATTGCTGCTGCCAGCCACAAGCAAGGAAACAGTACTGTTTCCATCTTAACATATAAACACCTAATAACCAGAAAAAGGTTGAGTTACAGGATGGACCAGTGCTTACTGTTCAGTCATTTCTTTTTCCCTGTTCGTTGTCTCGTATCTGTTGACAAATTCCATTCTGAAACCTTGAGTCTTCCCCTGAATTCAGATGGAAGGCAAGAAGATGTTTTTCAAGTTCATTAAGAAAAAACTGACTGTATAGATTTGTCCCAAATCTCTGAATAAGGCAAATTGTCAGGTTTTGGTGTTAGGACTTGTCAGACTTACTTTTAAAGTACAGGCAGAGTTTAAATAATTCAGTGACATCTGAAAAGCAGCCTTTATATTTCTGTTTATTATCTTCTCCTGATGACAGAGTGGTTCTTTATTGCACATTCTTTCCTGCAGAATTTAATTGCAATATGTTACCTTACAGAGGTAAATAAAATCCTGGGTAACAAAGCTGCTGAACAAATGGTAGAGCCTTTTTCCACAAAAGCTTCTTGTGATTAATGAAAATACCCTGACACTGACCTATGCACTGGCTTCCAGCCATCTACCAGAAGAGTACATGGTATGTGGTGTACAAGCTACAAACTCACATGATGAAAAAAAGAACACAATAGATAGCCGCTTAAGTCTTTAAATTTGGAATGATACACAGTGATGCTTGCTGCTTAAGTCCTTTCTTTAGACTTAGCATTGGTGAGGACACTGTAAGAACGCTGTTTTGATTCAGAGGGTTAATGAGTGTCAGTGTGCAAATACTGGTGCAGCCCTTCTGCTGAGGCAGTGGATGTTTATAGATGTGAATTTTTCAGCAGCTATAAACGGAAGGTCTATTTGTTTTGTCTGAAGTGCATGGGAAAGGCTTGATCATAATGTTAGAAATTCAAGGCTAATGGTTTAAAAAATTCCTTATGTTTCAAAGTTCAGCTTAAAATGGTATGGCATGGCATAGCTTCGGGAAGGGAGGCACCAGAGTAGGCAAGCTGCGGCAGCCAACACAGCACTGTGCATTCACTGAAATGCCTGCATGCCTGTGGTTTGCTAAGGAAGCAGCTCAACACACACATCTGTGGTTTCATGGTATTAGACAAGAGGTACAGTAGTAGATAATATCACCTGTTGGCACAGGGACAGCAAACAACAGCTCATACCTTTCTCTTACAAAGCCATCTGCCCCAGCTGAATATGATTGACTGAGAAGTCACGTACTCAGTCTCATCTATCTCCCCAGTTGGTGGAGAAAAAGAAATGCAATTCAGGTTTCAGCATTTTTGTAATCCCTCTGAGCCTCCCATTAAATTTGCTCTACTGTGTGGGAAAGGATTAAAGATTCTTTGGGCTCCAAAACACAGTATACAGAAATTAAGTACTACAGCATGGTTTGTTGTAAGGCAGCAACTACAGTGTATAGCTTGCCACATAACCCAGAGCAGCAAGTTCTCTTTGATAAGTAACACTTGTTGACAGCTTAAAATTTCTATTGGTAACACATGCCACAGTTGTGTACAGCCTTTGTTTTAAATATTCTGTGTGCAGCATACTTCATAAGTAATTTAAAATATAATCAGTCGTTCATATGCTGTTACTAACTTAGCTCAGAGTGCCAAAAGAGGGGAAATTTGCTGGCAAGGAGAACTTCTGTTCCTTTAAGAATGGCTTATAAATTCTCCCCTGTACTGAATATTTTAAGATTAAAATCAATGTGTTACAAGTTTCAGACAAGGCTGTTTATCAAAATGAAATAGTTCATTTCCTAAAAGGCAATATTATTTACATTTTATGCGAGTATGGGCATAGATGAGAGATTTTTATTTAAGAGCAGCCAAGATTTTTTCCCCTCAAAAATGGTAAATTAAAAATGCTGACAAATTGCTTTCCCTAATTTTTCACTACTTTGACAGCCTGACTTGTTGTCAGGCTTAGGTTGTGCAGTATTAAATTCTAATAATTATATTGTGCTTAGTGTAATTAAGCATCTAGCCTTTTTGTCCTAATTCCATAATTAAATAGAAGAAATTCGTTTGTATGTATGTGGAAAGGACACAGAGCTACTGTGTACCCAGGCTTTGTGGAGAAAGTAGGGGTGAGAAAGGGCATAACAGATACTAAAAATTGGATTCAAAAATGCATACTTTTAAAATAAATGTTTTCTCTTGATTACATTAGCCTACTTGCATGAAACTTCCTCCTTCCACATTGCAACTGTTAAGCGAAGAGCTGTGTGTGACTACTGCCAGCTGCCCATCTGTCTACAATTTACCAATGTTACAATGCAGACTGGAAAGTACTAAAGAGCAAGAGGAAACAAAGTATCAATGTTGCATTTTTGTCATTTTTCATTTCCTTATTGCACTAGAAAGCACATATATATGAGGTGTCAATACCATCTCATGAACAAGAGGTCAGTTCCAGTGTGTGTAAAACGTTACTGCTGAGCTAACTGTAACTGGTTTCACCCTGTGTAAGGCAAATTAGATCAAGATTCCTAAGGAACTGGAAAACAATTCCATACCATGAAGTTAATATCTAGGGTCTCCACCCAAAAAGCATAGTGAGAAATACCTGGTGACTATATCTGTCTTCTTATTTTTCATTATACACATATTTTCAGTTTTCTAAAAATACAGCCTGTTTGCTTTTCCTCTGTAATAACCTCTAATATTAACTAAATATGATCCTTTGAACAGTATTCCTCAATGTCATGATTTCAAGATTTTATATATGCAGATATATTATATATCACTTATTTTTCTTAACATCTAGGCTGAAACAAGATTATTTACAAACATATGCTTATAGAAAAAAAATGGCATTATAAAATAGCTTAACATATGGGCTACTCAGTTCTTGGAGATTTTAAGTCACTCTTACGCAGCTGAAATTATAACCTGTTTCCTTTCTGGTTTCAGCTTTCTGATATTTTGGTTTGATTTCAGGTTACTATTGGGCAACTGTATTCCGCACAGAAACTGGTTATTGAGAGTCCAGAAAACACATAGCTATGAGAAGACTCCAATCCTGAAGCGACACTGGACCATCGTCAGCATCCTACAGTGCTACATACAGAAGCGTAAACTCACTGCACATGTCTGAGCTTTTCTGTTCAGCAGAAGAAATGCCTGAGAGACTCAGTTTTTGGCAACCAAAGTACTATTTTCTAATGGTTCACATGTTCTAAAATATATTGCTGTGATTTATGATAGCATGTAAGATAGTCTTGAAATCTGTGTGCTTGTATGTACCATGTGATGGAATAGTTCCTGCCCTACTTTGACAATAAAACTTCATTAAACTACCTGTAACTAGATACATTTTTCTGCTGCTGACCTTGTCTGTCACAGAGCATGAAAGATGTCTTAGATTTAAAATCCCTCACCCAGTTACTAAGTTCTTATTGATACTGCTTCATTTAAAAATACACAGCATGTTACTAAACGTATAGTTCATTTTAAAACCAGGGATGAACAATTTTCATTTCCTGGACCTTGATGCTCACAATAATCATAAGCTGTATATTGTGTTTTGTTTTTTTTTAAAGAGCATCCCTTTACATTTCAGGTGGCAACATAAAAATTTAAGTAGTTCTTTTTGTAGTTTCCAAGAGTTCGTAATAGCCAGTCTCATCCTACTTTTAACAACAGATCAGAACAGCAGAATGCAAGACTTGCATCACTGAGGCTTGGGAGCTTTAAAATATATTTTCACCATTGAGTCCTTGTCGAAATTTATTGAGGTGCAGCTATTGGCAGAAGGCCCCACATCCCTTTACGCAAGGTTTCCCTTGTTCACAAAGCTCCTGAATTTTGCAAGAGGAAAAGAACCGAGCTACAACAATAACTCAAGTGCTGAAAGTCAGGAATTGGCAGCAAGCTTTGCCTAGCGAAAGTGGAACACTCAGTATAGTGTTTTATTGGCTATTATTAAATCTATAGAACAATCAACCCTTTTAAGACAGTACGTTAAAAAAAAATAAAGCAAAAAATTCAATCAGGTTCTATTCAAGTCATTGCTCTGCTTGAATTTGTCTTCTGTTAGAAATTTGCAGAAAAATTAAGCAATGCAAAGCTTTTTTAATGGCATACAGGGAAAAAATACTCGTTTTTCTTCAAGGGTTTGTTGTGGAGTTTTTTTAAAGAAGGGAAACAGAAACTCAAAACTAGTTCCATGACACTGCAGTCTGTAAAAACCTCCTCTTGTTTTTCTTGCTTCCCAAAAGTCAGCTTTGTTTAGAATTTCTGTAGTTCTGCATTGTTCAGGCTGTGGGATAACATTATTAAAGCAGAGGATAGACAAAGTGTCCAATTCAGAACAAATTCCCATTCCTCACTACCATTATTTTAAGTGTATTTTATAATTTTATACAGTTAGATTGAAATGTGTAGTAATGAATTCCACTAACAATACAGTGCATAGAATAACATATCGTGACTATCTGAAACTACAAATGTAGCCTCCACTCTCTTTCAAATTAAAGGTAAATACAGTAATAATTATCTTCTTATTAGGTATATAGGTACTGCAGTGTAAATTGCTTTTAGTGAACATTTTATTAATATTGAATTTAATTAATCTTACAGGTAATATACATTTAATTCTGTGTTTTAAGTCTCCACATTCGCAACTGAGTAATTAGGTGCACTTCAGTAAATGGTGAAAGTGTAGGGGAAGAAAGGTTTGATTACCATTTCAGGTTCTTAACATCTTACACTTCAGAGGACACAGGCTTGGAAGGGCTGCCAGTTTTATACTCTAAGGAACCTGATCTCTAAAACAGTACATGCAAAATCCTTGTTTAAAACAGCTTCATTACTGAAACAAGCACTGTATACTATTTTGAGATCTGAGAATGTGTGCTAGGAAACAAAATAAACATCCTTATAAATAGCGTAGCCCTAATTTATGAAGAGGGACCACTCCAGTAACATTTTTGCTGTTTGAACCTATGTTTCCACCATCTTCACCCAAAAAAAAAAAAAAGGAAAAAAAAGTTTGTTTTCAAGTAGTGGCCTTTTAAATACATAATAATTTCTTCCAAAATACCAATACCTTCTTTATTGATGCTTCCAGTGAGAATGCAGTTGTAGATGATAGATGCTGTCATACAGGCATGCCAGCACAAGAATGGGTAATTTCTCATTAATGCCCTCAAAAGTATTAAGAAGATTATTCCTCCTTTAATGCCTGAAAATTCTGCTGTAAAATTTTGGTGGTGGATACAGCAGTACTGCACTCCTAATTCATGCCATCTGCTCCTACTTTCTGTCTCAATGTTACCACTCAGGTTATCTCCCTTAGCTATTAATACCTCCAAAAGATCAGTAGTAACCTTCAGGATGCATTTACAAAGAGGGCCCAACAAGAAACATTAAAAATAAATAAATAAATAAATGAAAATCAGGCTCTGTAATTTCCCTCTCCCCCAAATCTGTGGTACAGAGGTTTGGTAGCTTTCTCAGCCAAGGGGAGATTAGTCCTTATTCCAAATTACCCTTAGACTTACCATACAGTATTTATACATTACTTATTAGAACAAATGTAAGAAAACTGCTGCTGCCAAAGACCAAAAGGCTGTATAATACTCTCTTAACTTTAACACAAGTGCAAAGCTAGAAAGGTATTAGCATTTACTGTTCAAACATCACTGCATTTTAGATGTTTGTTCTCTGTTTTGGGCAGATCTGCATGTTTCCTTACCAACACACATGTAAGTGCACGCTCTGCTGCTGTTAGTTATGTGCCTATTAGTTGTTTGTGATTGGAAGATAACTAGAAATATTATGTTATCCTTGCCTCATGCCCATTTAAGTAATTTTGTTATAACCCAGTTCTGTATAAAAACATAGCTTACCAAATGCTTTATGATTGAAATCCTGCAAACTACAAAAGGAAAATACTTAGAAGCCACATCTGGCTTAAGGAGTCCAGTGCTGAAATAATAGTTATAGGCTTGGATGACTTTAGTATTATGTTTGTACCCACTTGCCCTGTTCTTACTTATGGATAGACATATGCTCATTGTCACTGCTGGAGACAGCGAACTGCAGAGCTGGCACTGTGGTCCAGCCTCAGAGTTGCTGTGCTCTTACAACTGCACCTTCTGTGCTTCACCAGTTCCGTTTACGCTGCAATACTCATTAAATCTCTCTCTTGGCACGTTGTCAGGAGCTTTGTTGGATTTTGTTAAAGCAGTGTAAACAACAGGAATAGTTTAAATACAGAGGAATGATCCTATGACTTATGTACAGTGTCTGCTATTATAAAAAGTGTATCCTTTTTCCTTAGAAAGGAGTGCAATAAATATCTTTACTAAAGCTGCAATGTCTTAGCAAAAACAAGCTTGCTTTTGTATTATATTAAAAATGTTTCTCTGTTCCTGATCTCAGCATTTTAGCAAAATACTAACCTCAGCAGTATGCACCAAAATTTGGACGTTTACATGTCCTGAAGTTTGTCGTGACTTTTACAGTATAAACTTGGAAACGTTGCTCTGTAAAAAGAAGAAAAAAAAAGAACAATTTGTCTAATATCAGTAACTGTTTAAAGGACAGGGATTTCTGTTGTGTGTTACAGCTTCCCAGGAGATTTTACTGCAATTGAAAGCTCAGTTTCAGAATGCCCAGATCTATCAGAGGTACAGCTGTCCTGGAGGAAAGCAACTCAAGGGAGTAGCATGTGAAAGCTTTACATATAGTGTTGAAATAGGCCAAGGAGTATTTTAACTTACATTTCTAAAAAGGTATTTCTGTATAAAACTTCACCAAGTTTCCAGGCATTAGAAGCATTACATTCACCCTCTTAACTTCAACAGGTACAAGAATAATTTTATGGAGAAGCACCAGCCTCTCAGCCTCCTTCCTGTGATGCAACATATATGCACCTCTCCAGATACCCAGCACAGACCATACATCAAAACAAAGAACAGAGCCATGAAAGAGCTGTGCACTGACTGTTTTCCTGAGTTTTCCATAATGATCTACAGTGAAATCCTGCCATTATTCACGTTGGGAGTATACTGATCACTTTGTTCCACAGTTCTTAACACAGCCATCATTATTTCAATACTTTTAGGAACGTTTTGCTTGATGCCATTTATAAAAATAAGAAGGACAGAAGGTGTGTAGCTCTTTTACTGAGAGTTTACATTCTTTTAATTTTTTTCAGTGTTTTAGAACACAAGAATGGTGCATGAGCCCTTAATGTGGAAGCAGGAAAAAAGAGAAGGCAGTAATTCTTCTAACACTGTGTATTTTCTACAGCTGTAAGATGAAAAAAATGCAGAATTCTCAAACCTGTATCACAAACATATGCACCTTCAAAGGATTCTGCAGCTTACACAGAAAACTAAATATCATCAATGTGTGACAAGAGATGCTTCCTTCTGAACTACTTACCTTTTTTACTGTGAAGCCTAATATCTGCTTACAAGAGAGGGAAGTGGTATTAAGTAGTGCATTCAAATGACTTCTCTTCTGTGTTCGGAGTAAGAGAACTATGGAGACCTGTGAAGAATGTAAAGGCTTTCTATTGAAAGAGTGCACCCCATAAATATTTATACCAGTCTTTGGCAATATGCTAATCCAAGGCAAGTAATTTTCCCTCTCTTAAAAAGAATCATGAAAAACAATTAAGGTGATTTAATTACAGCCACGCAATAGGCAGCAGATTTTGAACTCCTGACAGATGAGCATTCATCACAGTGCCATGTTACCCTAACCCCATAACACAGGACTCTGAACAGAATAGACAATTAAACCTAGATCATTTCCCCTACCTTCCTGCAGTACTTTGGGCTGGATCCAAATCCCAAAGAAGCCAATGGGAGCAGAAGCCAGGCTTTTCAAGTACTGACTGAAAGCCCCAGCTTTAAATAAAACAGAACTAGTTTGCATGCAAGTTTGCAGTTCTTCATGACACTAAAGTAAATTTAACTTCAGAGTCCTTTTCTGAATCATTTAGATCTGAATTTAAATGTAAGCATTAAAAGAATGGCTCAAGGAAGATTTAACTTAGCCGTCCTTCACAGCTACCCAGCGCAGAGTTTCAACTGTATTAAACTTTTCTGGTTTTACATACACCTATAAAACCATTTGGCAGCTGTTTCTCCCCTAAGCCCTTAATCCATGGGAAAACAAAACAGAAATCTGAGTACAATGAAAATCTTTGGAGCTGGAATTTTTCCAAGCGTGCTAACAAATCTTTCCTATTCCTTATAGCTTAAGTTAAGGGAGGGAGGGTGTTTATGAGCACATTCTCCAGAAGTTATGCTCTGAATCTTCATAAAATACTACATTAACAGTAATGCAACCAAACAAGAAGAGTGCTTCACTTAACATCCTACCCTGCTGGGACTTTCAATTTTACAGAATTAAAAATACTTAATTTTGAAGTATTTCTTGAGTAAAGTTGCAATTATGCCATGGATCTCAGCCTATGAGCACAAGCAGCAGCCCTGTGCCTGCCAGCATGCAGTACACACATGGTCTGGTTTGGATTCTTACACTACTGCCCAATGTAGTCTTTGGTAAAGCTTTGCATTTCTGTATCCCCCAGTAAGCTCATCTGTGATAATGCAGAGCAGTGTGTGTAGGCAGTCTCTGAAACCTGCTTTGGCAGTCTGTGCTTCTGTAAATTCTTAAAAGTACAAAAATGTACTGTGGATTAAAAAGTGAGTGTGTTTGAGTCTTGTCTGAGCCCTGCCCAGACACAGCTATCAGGATATGGCTGTTCTTTAAATTCTGTTCAAGGATAGAGAGATCCCTCCCCTCCCTTTTTTGGCAGAGTTTCCTTCTTCTCTGAAGCAATTAATAAACAAAACACAGAATAAGAAATGGGCTCAAGAAGGCTCAGATACTACCTTGCACTTCAATGAAGAATCAATTTGAATGCTGTTAGCTTCATGTATTGTCGTAAGAGCACACCATCAACACAACTATCAGAAGAAAAGCTAATTCATACCAGCTTATTCCACTTAATATCCTGTAATCCTGTAACACGTGGCAGTTTTACAACAAACTTGGTACTACTCTTAACAGCAAGACAGTTGCTGAAGGAACTAAACACCTCTTTGTATTTGGCCATATTCTCACACAACAGTTTATGTACAGGTATCGGAAGACACTTAAGGCCAGGGCAGATGTGGTTTTGGGCAACCTGTTCTAGTTGAATATGTCCCCACTCATTTTACGGGGGTTGGACTACATGACTTCTGAAGGTCCTTTCCAACCCAAACCATTCTACGATTCTGTGGTTCAGGGAGGAGAGAGACCAGGCTGTGTTTCAGAAGCAGGGCCTGTGTTAGCAAAACTGCAGAACTTCAGTCTGAAGCTCCCTCTGCTTCATATCATCTCCCCAGTAAACCCGCTGCTTCTAGCTCTTGATTCTGAACCAGCTCTCCCAAGAGGCAGATTATTGGAAGATTCATTTTCAAGAATGGGGAATTACATAAAGAAGATTTTTTTTCTAAGGTGCTCATAATGGGCTTTGAGATGTTTCATGTTTACATCTTCTACATCTTTAGAAGAAAGGAAGACGTGAGAAAACTCACAGTAGGCTCTCTTATTAGAAGTAATCTTCCAAGGTCTTGCTGAAGAACATACATCCATGACACAGTATTCTCTGTGTTCTGCCAGTGTTTTATCTACTGATCTTTTCATCAAAAAAACTACCCTCAATTTTAAGACACTGTATCAGAAGAAAACAAGTGGAGTCAAAGCTGCAGAAGAACCAGAACAAAACTCAACCAACACCTGCCTGTTTGCCACCCATGCTAGTAAAGGTTCCTCACATCACAGCTCTGCCCAAGGTGCCCCTTACAAGAGCATACAGGGCCCTCATGGACTTGCAGGGCAATTTGCCTTGCTGCCTATGGACAGGCAACATCCCCCGGTTACAGCAAGGCACGCCAGCAGCTTGAGCCCCTCTACACCCCACATGGTAGGGCAGGAGTGCAGCCAGGTTGGAGAACTAGTAAGTATCCCGTTATGTTTTGCTACACGCACGAAGAAGGATGTGTAATGGTGAGCTTTTTAACTTTTTTAAAGCTTTTTTTATTCTTACAAACCCATTCTCATTGGTACTTTTTGCTCAATTTCAGGGCCTGGGGCACCAGTAGTAGTCAACCAAGCTTGCAGGGCAAGAAGACTACAGAAACCATTTCAAGTGCCCAACGTGACAAAGCCCAGCCGTGAGCACAACAAACCCCTTTCCCAGCAACATACAAACACTGAAAAGTATGTAGCAAAATAAGCTGAATAAATTAGAAATACTTGAGAAATGTGGTGCAAAATGTAATACAAGGAGAGCTGAACTAAGGCACTTGTTTTCATTTGTTACTGAGGACACCTTCTGTGTCACATCCTCCTGTGGGAGAAGGTCATCCAAACCAGTCGCCACTCCCCAAACCTGGAAATGCCGAACTGTGTGTGAGACGGACACCAGCTTTTACTTCACAGTGCGTTACTCAAAGGTGTTACCAAAGTTCTCCTGATAAATGCAGCATCAGCAAATGGTTTAACTCCTCCTCTGTCCCGTTTTTAGACTTCTCATCTGCGTGAGAAGAAGTCACCAGTCTATTTTAAGCAAACACATTTTTGCAGAAGTCCCTGTTGGCTGCTATTAGCCAGGAGGGATGTGCGCACAGGCCCGGGGAAGGCAGGGAGCGGTATCGAAGTGTGCTGAGTGACAAAAACCAGAGCAGCCCAGTTCAGCCCCAGAGCCTGCCCCAAAACAGGCTGTTGTTCAGAGGTGCCGCAGGCACAGTAAAGGTGGTACGGACAGGCAGGCTGGCAGTGAGGACGACGGGTGCTCACAGCAGTGAATCGTATTGTCATGGAGTCCATTCAACTAACAAAATAACTAAAAACACAAAGCACACCATTGCTGTCGCAGTACTGTCTCTGAAATGGATGTAAGAACAGCAAAACCTGGATCCAAAGTTACATCTGGAGCGAACACGTCACAAAGTTTTCACACCAGCGCTCTGTGCAGCTCTGACTAATCAGGTAGGTGCAGTCAAGCCTGAATCAAGACCCCAAAAATTCACTTCAAGAAAGGAAAAGCAAAGCCCACGCTCCTCAGTCTCTTCTTCTCTCCACAAAGTAAAGGGAAAACGATTCCACAAGCCACAGCAACGCGACACTATGCACGTCCATCCTTTGCCGGAAAAAACGAAGCGGCCGCTCAAAAACCACCAGGTTTGGGAGAATCTCCGGGGTGAGGCCCTCCCGAAAGGGCCTCGGGCGCGGGGCTGCGGCCGCCTGCCCTCCCGGTCGGGCGTCTATCAATCGCGGGGCGTTATCTCGGGGCAGCCGCAGCACCGCAGCGTGTAGTTGCGGCCGCCGTTGTTGTCCCAGAACTCGCCCTGCGGGCCGCGGTACCGGATGGCGAAGTGAAGGGCCGAGCCCTCCCGCAGGCTCGGTGGGACTGGCAGGGTGAAACAGTAGCGCTCGGCCGGCGGGTCGGGGTGCAGCGGGGCGGCTGGGACGTCCAAGAAGGAGAGCCACTCGTTGAAGGTGTAGCGCACCGTCACCTCCTGGGGCCCGGGGCCGCCCAGCACTCGCACCGTGCCCCGCACGTCGGTGGGAGCCGAGGGCCGTCCCAGTCGCTCCAGGCAGACGCGCTGCCGCTGCAGCCGCTCGGCGCTGGGCTCCCCGCCGTCGGGGAAGTCGGGCACCAGCCGCTGCGAGAGCTGCGGCGGGTCCTCACCGGGCGGAAGCGGGTCCGGCTCGGCGGCGGCCGGGCTCTGCAGGCGGGACAGCGCGGCGGGTGGCACCTGCGGCTCCTCGGCGTCGCTGAAGTGCTTGACGCTGGCGAGGGTCAGCCCCAGAGAGTCGGCGAACTGCACCCGCTTCTTGCACTTGCTGCAGCAGTCTTCGCCCACCGCCGCCGCTTCCTCCTCTTCCTCTTCCTCCTCCTCCTCTGCCTCCTCCTCCACCTCCTCCCGCCGCTCGCCGGGGCCGGGGGACGGCGGCCGCCCGCAGCGGCGCAGCTCCAGCAGCATCATCTTGGCGTCGCGGGGCACCGTCGGGGCCGCGCCAAGAAGCCGCCGCTCTCCCGCCGCCGGCTCCTGCCGCGGGCGTGCGGGGCTCGCCATGGCGGGGCGCCCCGCTGGGCCCGTCCCGGCCGCCCCTGTGGCGGCGAGCGGGAGGGCCGGCACCGCTTTATCCGGAGCCCCCGCCGCAGGCCCCGGGCGAGGGGCGCGCCCACCCGCCGGCCCCGGAGCCTCCCCGCGGGCGGGACCTCCCGTAGCGGGCGGTACTGGGATGGCAGCAGCCGCGACGGGCGGCCACGCACGTCCTCCCGCCCGCGGCCCGTGCAGGGGCTCCCGACACGGCGGCGCAGGGGGAGAGCGGCGATCAGCACCGGAGGGCGTTCAGAGGGCTCGGGGGGTATAGACGGGGTGGGCAGGCACAGCCGCGCCCCGCGGAGCCATCTGGGCCTGCCGGTGTCCTTTAACCCCCGCTGCCGCAGCCACTGCGGGTCCCGCGGGGTGGAAACATGGGGTCCCGGGCTGCTGGAGCGGGCTTCGTCACCGTTACAGTTAATTATTATCGCCTTCCTCATCATCGTCATTTAGGCTTCCTTCCACTCCTCGGAGACGCCCCAAAGAACGAGCCCCGGGGGTCTTGGGTTAATAAGGACGTCGCCCAGCTCCGCGCTGGCGCTGCCTCAGGGTCACGGCCCCGCGCTGGGGGCAGAGGAGGGGAGCGGCCCCCGGCACCGGGGCTCAGCCTCTGCCAGCCCCGCGCAGCGCCGGGTCCGTTCCCTGTACCTGGCTCCTCATCGAACGTCCGCGCTCTGCAGCTGAGAGGTTGTGAGACCCGCGGCCTCTTTGTTTAAGTTGGTTACCAGCCATTCCAACTGCAAGAGAAGAGCTTTGAGACCTGAGCTCGAGGACAGAGCCCCAGAGGTAAAAGGAACACCAAAGGCATTCACTCTTTAAAGTATGATGCATTCTGTAAGAAAATCTCCTTAACCGTGTTTTACCTACACTTGGTATCAGCAGCACTGTACTTGTGGGAAATCAAGTCCAAAGGCTCAGGAGGCACACACATATATGTACATGCACCCCTTTTGAAGGTCAGACTGTCTTTAAAGTTTCCAGTTAAACGAAAAAACATTCAGGGATGAAAACAAAATACAGACTTTACCATGTAATCAAATAAAGAGAAATAGAATTCCTCTCAGTTTTATTTTCTAAGGATGGTGTATAGTAAACAGCATCCTTATAACAAGAGTTTTATTAGTATGGTGAGATGCATATCTGAGAATTTTCAGAACTTAATTCTATACTTTGCATGTGCCACTGCTGTTGTCTGGGGTGACTTGCACAGGTGATTGGAAAAACACTACCTTATTAAACTTTCCTCCATTATTTTACTCAGGGAAGAGACACTAAAAAGCATCTGCAAATAGCACGATACTTTCTGAAGCAATATACTCCCACTGTGGATTTATATGGGGGTTTTTAATTCCTTTGCATAGTTTGTTTTATTTTTAGCATTAGTCTAGTTGCCAAAAAGCAGCCTTCCAATGTTAATGATTACAGTGCAGCTCAACTGAGTGTGCAGCCCCAGTCTTGCAGAGGAATGAGTTCCAAAGCAGCAGAAACATCAGTAAATGGTTTTCTCAGGAGATAAACCTGTGAGGATATTCTTACTGCATTTTGACTGAGGAGACGAACAGCAAACAGTTACTTAGAAGTGCCAAATAATCTGACTGCTCCAGCTTCTGTTCTTGCACTCAACATGGTTAGCAGTTTGTTTTAGAGTGTTGTAGGAAAAGGAACAAAGGACAAACATTCTCACTGGCACCAGCTGTGCTAATGGAAAACATGATGAATACCAGTTTGCCATCAACTGCTTATCACCGCTGCTCTGCTGCAACCTGTTGGCTGAACTCCTCAGGGAAGCGCTCCTTTGCCTAGTCCAGTCCAAGCAAGCTACTGTGCCACCATTTCAGCTTTTTGAACTAACCAGACTCATCCGGATCATACTAAACCACAGAGCATGCTCCCTAGTTACTCAGATGAGGCATGCAATGCAGTGTAAGGAGGAGCATGATGGTCTTCCTGCATGGAACTGCTGGCAGGGAAGGCACTGGTTTCACTTGTTTTCACCATCACTCCTGACCTGCTGGTGGCTGTAATGGAGCAGTGAACAACAATGTTGCGCCACTGTCTTGTTAGCATGCACTTTGATGACCACAGGTTGGAATGCAGGTGCCTTCTTGCCTATGCCTGGAAACGAGGCCTTATGAGCCACCTCTCCGAGGCCTGCAGCATTTCAGATTACCGAGCTGGAAAGAATAGATGATGTGTAGGTAATGGTGCTTAGTAATTACTATATGTCCAAGGATTTTTAGGTAAAATACAACACTACTGTTTTCTCAGAGCAATATCTGTTTTATGGTGAAGAAAAACAGAAATGAAGAGAACAGCTTTTACTTCCTCTTGTGGTGTTTATTCCGCTAACGCATGCTTCTTCAGCTTTCCAAATCAGTAACAAATGTTTCAAGCAGCAAGGGGAAAAACTGCCATTTGCTGGTAAGGCAAAAACCATTTGGGCTTCTAGAAATTACAGAGGAATGTTAAAGGTTCAAGCAAAATAAGAGATAGCAAAAAGAGAAACTTAATGTAAATATTGATAAAAGTTAAGTAATATTGTAGCAATTAATATACATTTCCTATATATATTCCATAAGTCTGGGAAACAGGCCTGCAAAAACAACTACTGTTCACAGAAATTAAGCAAAAGCAGTTAACACAACAGGAATCTATATTGCAGGAGAAGAATTAAAATCAGGCAATTAACAGCACACAAAGGGAAGCTGGATTTTTAGTGCTATTCGATTGCAAGCATTCTGACAGGGAGCAATTTAAAATCAGATAAACCTTTACAAAAGGTGCTCAACAAACTACGCCAGTGGCCATTAGTTAAGGAGGCATTTAGTGTTGTCTCTTACATATTTCAAAATGGACTCTTAAGAAACAACAGGGCAACCAGGGTTTCAGGCTTTATTTACCACATTTGTTATTAAAGAAAATGTTGAGATAAAAGCAGAGGGCTTTCCTAGTAAAAGAGGGACAGCAGACTCACAGTCAGGAAGCTTTTTACATCCCCTGAGCTTTGGCCACATATGTTTAAGGTCATAAACTGCACAAAGGATCAAGACAGCACCTTCTTTCATTTCCCTGCTTCTTGTTTCCCAGCTGCCCATCCTGCACTCAATACACACAGAATCATGGAATCATAGAGTAGTTAGGCTTGAAAAGGACCTTAAGATCATCTAGTTCCAACCCCCCTGCCATGGGTAGGGACACCTCACACTAGACCATGTCACAGAAGCGTTTGCATCCTAAGATGGCTACTGAGTGATATTAAAAAAACCCAAAATAAATGCACAAATCACTTGTGAGTGATCCATGGTATTGCTTTCTCAGTTCTCACTCTGACTGCATGGGTATATATTTCTCAGGACTTTTTAGATCAGAGTTTTGGGTTGGAGCTCTATTTGATATGCAATTCAATGAATTGGCCAAGCTGCTTGGATCAACAGTCGTCATCATTTGAACACAAAATGAACATGAAAATACCTATTTGCAGACACCCAGAGTCAACATGACAATACCTATTTGCAGACACCCAAAGTCAACTGGAAGATTCTGTTGATTAAGCTCAACCACACAATGTAATCCAGAAGCCCGTTCAAACACTGTTCATAATTTCTCTTTATGCACTTTTAATACCAGCTTCAACCTTCAAATCCAAAACTAGTGGATTTCCCAGTTAGCCCAGGAGGAAATTATTCTTCTTCTGAGTACACCTACTTCAAATATGCCAAAGCTCTCCAATTTCTCACTCAAGTCTTTGCTAAGAAAATCTCCCATGACAATAGCTTATCAGAAAACATGTATGAGTAATAATTCCTAAGCACTATGAAACAATTTACAGGGATTTAGAAATACGCATGGATTATCACAGTTCAATCACAAAATTAATAACATCTTTTGTCAAATTCTAGCGGCATTTATTCACAGTCTTCTTGCTTCACTTTGAAAATCATGTAGTTCTTCATCCCAATTTTAACAGCCACACTTCTTGTACAAAAATGGCAGGGAGGATATTAATAGCATCCTCACTTATTAGAAAAAGAATGCTCCCTATCCCATGGGAAATTCTAGCTTCTCTGTGCTTTTAATCAGGACAGGATTTCAGTTTACTGTGTTTGTGTGAATGGTCAAGCACTGAATGAAAAATTCCATGGGTCTACACAATCTGAATAGAAATAATTCAGAAGTTAGATTATCAGACCTAATTATCTTCTTTATGCAGGAGAACCAAGCAGCTGCACTCCAAAAGGACACGCATTAGATCTGTAATGGAAAAAGGACTGAAATGGGAAAAAATCCTTGGAAGCGATTACTTTAGCTTCCAAATCTTAGGCATGAAGATTTAAAGCTAATTTGCTCAGCAAGCAAAATCCTTTAGAGCTTTGAGTCTCTCAGTCAGTCACTTTAAAAGATTCTGATATATATTTGGTCTTATCTGTCAGCAGACTTGCATCTGTGCAATTACTTTAAACGTATGAAAATATATTTATTAAGTTTTCCTGAATTACAGCAATTGCTGTGTTTCCTGTAATGATGTGGGATATCCTTTTCAATTACTAACACCAAGTATTTTGCAATAAGGCAAGGAATGCCCCTGCATTTGGGTGAAATGCTAACCTCTTCAGAGGCGGACTTTTGTAATTGATTTCAGTACCTCCGAGATTTCTCTGCATCTGGTATAAAATCAAGCCCATTCTTTGTGATACACGGTACAAAGGATATTTTTTTTTTACTTTCTGCTTTGCAGAAATTGTATGGAAAAGATTCCAAGTGCTTGACCAAACACTAAATTCAGACTGGAGTGGGCATTAACTGTGACAAAACCATGCTGCACAAAAACTTTCCATTCACTAAGATTTCTGAAGCATCGCTTGGTTCTTGCAGCTTTTAGAGGGGTCAAGATTTGGATTAATACCTTTGATATTTATAAGATATTTATCTTTTATTTTCATGTGGTACACTGAAAATCTTATGTCATTTGTCACATAAATTATATTGCAATAAAACCCCCTCCCATGTACAAGCTGCTATTCTAATAGTGAGACTTACTGTTGCATTTCAACGATTTAACCCAAATAGAGTGTCTTTGAAAAGGAAAAAGTCAGATTATCAGTGAGAAAAATGTTTCAGCTTCCCAAATGTATTCACAGCATAGGAGCTGAAAAGGGTTTTGTTTTATGGGTTTTGTTTGGTTTATTGTGAATCTCCAGAAAGCTGCAGAACCACATCTCTTTCAAAGGTTTCTGATGAGCACTAGGATCCAGGTTCTCACATATAAAACCTCTATGTTTATGTATATTTTTTATTGAGCAATCTAGGAAAAATACAGTTTGGGTCAAATTCTTACTCTACATTATGCTAGTATATTGGTTTGGACTTCAGTGAGAAATAAGCTCTATCTTATCCAGAGTAGCTTGATATAAAGGGCATTCTACCCCCAAAACTGTTACTGGGCTATTAATATAATCAATTTTTTTCTTGCCATCTGTCTTAAATGGCTGGATTGTGCTCCTGCCCTGCCACCTAGCAGACTGCCTCTGGAAAAGAAAAACCAATGTCTTCTTAAAATGCTGAAAGGAAACATACTCAGAAAGAAGATACATTACCTCTTGGCTAAGGACACTCCAGAATTCCAAATAATTGACATAGCCTCTAAAATGAACTCCTAGAAAGTATATAAAACATAAAAGACAAATCAACACATCTCTAGACCAGCTTTTTGTGTTCTTAGCACATGAATATTAGATGTTCATGGCATTATTTTTTCCCTCTAGGTTTTTTACCCATTGGAAATAACACACAAAAATGGAAAATGACATGAACTTGTACCCACATTAATCCTGTTTTGGATTTCCATGTTTGTCACAAGCAGCAAGTTGTGTAGTTCACTCAAAATCAACCGCAGCATGAACTGATCTGGACTCTCTGAGGACAATGGAATTCGCTGGCTGGTCAGAAGGACCTTCATGACATCAGCTGGCGAAACCACCGCTGGTCTTTACAGTCTTGTTTGACATGGCATAATGGAATGCTGACCTAACCTCACCAGCTCTGATACCTCCCTGTCTTTTGGGAAAATAGAGTTGTGCAGTAATAGCCTGTTCTAATAACTCTTGGCAAATACAGACCAACCTTTTCAGTCCAGCGGTCACAACCAGGTAAGTTGTATATGTCTCACATTTCTTTCACTTGGGTTAAAACATGGGAATAGGCTTTCCAAGTAATCTTGCTGTGTCAACCTTAGGTTAAAAATGGTTTGTTCGAATGTGTATTTTTTCAAACTGCTGAAAAAGAAATAAATTGACCCTGTCTCTTTGCAGATCTCCAGGACTGCTTTAGTTATAGTTTGTTCTCACTCGCTAAACTATGATAGTAGTTGGCCAAACAGGTATCTGATAGAGTATATCCTGTAAAAGAGAGAATGTTTATCACAGTTATATTGATTCTTATGACTTATGAACATTATCACTTCAGTTGATGTGTGTATATATATATACATATATATATATATGTACCAGCAACTACCTATCTGTAACACAATATAGTACTGCTAAAAGCACAAAAGACTTCAGAGTTGAATTTCAGTGAATAAAATAGATTATGTAGTGGTCTGAACAAAGAGAGATTTGAGTTTCTAAAGAAAGTTAATAGTTTTTACAGTCGAAAATATAAAAAGCAGAAATATATGCTGCTTTAATAATACTGTACCATTGTAACAAGCATCTACTTGACAACTCTCAAGTGCATGAACAAGAAACAGGATTCCAAAAGTAACAGTATACAAATAAAAAAACCCTGAAATAGCCATATATGAATGCAGAGATACTCAGCTCTCCATCACTAGAAGTAAAAAATGAGAGTTCCTATTTCATTGACTATAAATACAGTTAAGTCCCACAGTCCCAGTGAATTCTGTCCCCCAGTTTCCACCTACGACTAGAAATGCAGAAAAGGAGCTCCATCTGGTGGTGTGGTTGATTGTAATTGCTTTTAAATTCAATTTAATTGCAAATACATTCTTCTCTAGCAACAAAATTAAAAATTGAAGTAACATGTAAAAGATCACCTGTCCTGCAAACTGAACCAGTATTATCTAACACTTTAAAATCAGGACCTTCTTCTATCTGAAGCAAAGCAGAGTTGAAGCTTTTTAAAGCAGGGACACATGTTCCTGCCTGAGTACTAATCCAGGACAGAAATATAGCATTAAATGAAAATGGAAGGGTGTGTTAGCACACTTCAGAAGGTAACCTGCTGAAGTCCTAGAGTGGGGAGAAGAGAAAGCAGGAATTACTGGTTAGAGGATGAAAGAGGAGGAAGCATGTGAGTGTGAAGTCAGGGTTGTTGGTGAACCTGCCATATAAAAGCTTATAGAAAGTTTATAGAGGTATTAAAAAAAAAAATTGCTGTGTCCCCTAGTAAGGAAATAAACCATTCTACAGTTAGTTTTGGGGGTTTTGTTGGCCTATTTTAATAAGAAATTATGACCAAATGGCAATTTTGTTGAAAAAGACGCTGTTTCCTGTCTTCAAAAAATCTTGAACTGTTCTAGCTGTAGCAGATTTCCAGCATTTTAGAATGAAAGCCAAAGCAGATGCTTTAATCATGTTTTCATGTGATAAAATTACTATTATTTCAGGAAGCTGCTTTCTTCTTCCCTGCCTCCACTATACTCTTATCACCTGAGCTGTGAAAATGGCAGACTTGTTAATGCATTGACAAATGTAATAGAGGAACCTGGGTGAACAGAACAGCTCAGAAAAATATAAAGATCAGGGTGACCAGCACTTGTACTGGATATTTGCAAAGAATTGCTGAACAAACTGCAGTGCTGATGATGGTCAAGTTAAATAATTTGACCTAAGCCTACAAATAATTTTAGCAACTATTTAATTGCAAATACATGTGTAGATGGAACATCTGAGTAATATCAGTGATGTCACTGCTTTGCAGGACTGGGAGATATGTTCCCTCAAGCTGATGTTATAAAATGTTACAAGCATTGTAAAATATAAAACTAATTAGCTAAATGATACTAGGTTTAGACACTGAAAGTTCTACACCTACTTTCATGTATAACTTCACGTCTGCTACAGCTTCTTGAAGAACCCATGGCAATTTCTCTCAAGACAGTATCCTAGCTGAAGTTTGTGCTGAACAACAGCAATCTTAAACAGATATATGTAAACCTTGTCACTCAAACTCAGGTAAATAAAATATACTTTGTCTGCTCTTTTGTAGGGCCCACATTTCAATGGAGATATATGCTATGTTTCTTCAAAACAATGCATTGCTACTTTTTTCTAAAGAGTATAACAAAGCTTTATATTAATTATCCACAGAAAAATCCATGTTAAAAGAATGTTGAGAATACAGATTTGAGAAACGATATGTAGAAATTGCCCAAAGTCACATTGTCTTTATTACCTTAATGCAGCCTTTTTCAGTACATCATTTAGGTTACATCCTTCAATTACACATTGTTAGGCCATTTTTCCCTCAGATTGCCTCATTAAGCACACAAGATAGATGGCTACTCAATGCTTGTGTCGTTGCTTTTCCCCACATTGCTCAATGTGTAGCTATAGGCCTTATTTATTGAATAGTATTCGAGTCCTGCTCTGGAGGTGTGATTGGATGTCCTCATGTGATCCTCCACAGTGCTCATCACTACAATATCTTTCAAGTGCTTCAAAAAGAGTAGACTACTGTGAGATGAGGCATTATTCCTGATTTTACCGTCAGTGGGCTGAGCTGCAGAGAGGTAAAGGTGAAAAGTGTTCACTTATTCTAAGTGCCCACTTTGGAAATGTGCAACTTGACTTTTGAGGTTGCTTATCAGTAGAGAAGATTTTTCATAGGTTCAGAGCATCACTTCTTTCGATTTCAGCTAGAGCTGTAAGTGCTCAGTACCTCAGAAATCTGACTGCTTGAGTTCTCAGGGTAGAAAGTCAGTAACATGCAATAGGTAACCAAGTTAGTTTAAGCAATTTCCATAGGATTGCTAGGTGCATTAACAGTAATAAAATTTAGTCCCTTTGGCTAGAAAGCACTTGCCTTCATGGCAGGACCCTTCCTGCATTCTTTGCAATTTGAATCAAATCAAGTCCAAGTCCTCCAGCCATGTAGGTAGCGTGTGACCATGGCATGAACACCTTATCAAAGAACATTATCATGATTCATATCACCATGATTTGGGATTGCAACCTTAATAAAGTCCTTTCAGGCTCTTTGTTCCCACTACTGGCTTGGCACAATTCAGGGCAGTTCCATTTATGAGCCATCTGCAGATAATACATAGCTCACATTATCATTCAGTAAATATTTAAGAATAAGTTTAGCTAAATATGTTTTCTTTGCTGGTATCTGGACTACTAATCTGCTGTAACTCCGCTTCTGTCTCCATTTTCATACCCAACTAAAACAAAAAGACAAATCCCACATGTCTCCCAAACTGATGAGACATTTAAAGGCTGCTGCTTCCATGATTCAATAGATCATTTCTAATGTCTTTATAATATGATAGACTGTAAATGCAACCTAATGGTGCCAAAACTGTGTTGTTTATCTTTTTACTTGTTGAAGCAGAAGGACTCAACTCACTTCAATTTGAAAATATTTCAAGAAGGCACCATACTGTAAAGAGCTTGAAAACAACCCAGTTGAAAGAAGATACTTCATTTTCAAAATAAAGATGCCCCTGAATAAGAAGTGGTGCCATTCACATCCTGCTCTGTCTCCCAAACAAACAACTGAAGTGCATGAGCACAATTACAGTCAACAGAAAATTTTTACTGCTCTATGTTACCATGTTTTCAATAGTAGTAAGTAGATCGCTGTCTGCTCATCACATTGGACTTGTTGCTTTATTTCATGAATAACGTAGCTGATGTTAAGGTTATAATTCCAAACTTACACTGCTGTAAATGAGTACAGGATATAATTCTGAATCTTTTAAGTAAATTACAGATTGCAGAGTCTCAATTACGAACTGATTTCTGGTAGCTAATGTCTCTCTTACCACTATCTCCTAATCATATAATCAAGCTTACCCAGATCCTTTCTATTCAAGCATCTTACTTGCAGATGTAAGGATGACTCAACAAGATCAAGAGTAGCCAGGCCAATCTTGGGGAACCAGAAGTTGGAGCCTTAGTTACCTTATGGAGTTATTTATTAATCAGGCTGGAGTCACGAGGAGAAGCAGCTTAACAATCAAGGGTGAAGAATGAACTAACGAACTGAGCAAGAGTTTAAGAACAGTGGTTTCATTTTCATTCTGAATATCTAATGGTTCAACGATTAAATTAAGTTAAAATTACCCCAAAGGCCGAGTTCAACAGTAATTTTCTCTCCTCCCCAGCTTTCCTATTTTATCCATTGTCTTATCTGCCCAAGTCAAAAAAAAAAAAAAAAGGTATTTCTTATTCCTCCCGCAAGAAGGATGCATCCATTCCCAACAGAAGGTGCCTCCTTTTCCCTCCTGGAACAAAATGTTTATCTTGGCCAAAAGCACAGCTCTTTCTTTTAACTGTGAAGCCTTTCTTATTTTCAAATTTGAAGATTAATGACTCTATGTAAAATTCTATGTCTCTTCCCTGCCATATGTTCAGGGGGTGTCTTATCATTATGGTTTACAACTGAATCCACGTAGTCATCATTTCTTGATTCGTATTACAGAACAGTAAGACCCATAAAGTATTGGCACTGAACTGCAACAAGATGCATGTCACTTTCTTTATTTTTCACAGTTAAATGCAGTGGATAAAAGCAGTGAGGTGGTGACCTTTCAGTATGTTCTGCAGAGAGCTCTAATCCTCCAGGCAACCAGTGAAGTCTAAAAGCTTATTTGAGATGCTGTGCCTTCACACTGATCTAATTTTTGCTGTTTGCTTGATTGAATGAATGGTGCAGTTTCTTGTCTGGATTTTTCATCTAAAACAAAATTCCAGGCATATACAAAGGCTTGACTGTTCTCTAATATGTTTGGCCAGAAGCAGTGGCAGCAACTTTGGCAAAAGTTAATCTGAACACAAACTGCTAGCAGGCAGAATACAAGGACACAAGTTCTAAAGATAAAATTATTTTTCCTTCCCATCATGGCAATTAGCAACTGGTTTGCTGTGAATGAGTTGTGGATCAAATGATGTGATCAAATGATGAGTTGTGTATCAAATGAAGCTCCTTGGACCTCAGGTAAAGATATGACCTGCAGTGGCAGAGCTTTTATTCATTTCTTTTTTCTTGAATACTTTATGCATGAAAAAATAATGGAGGAAATACCACATCTTCCCCATCTGTTTGGATACAAATCCATTTATAGGAAAAAGAGTTGTTTTAAATTCACCAAATTCACAGATTGCTTGTCTTTCAAAGTGGCATTTTTAATATGTCATTCAAAATATGTACTTAAAACAACAGAAAAGGTCTTAAAGTAATTCTAAAAAAAACCCAGTAAATGAGACTGTACATATAAACATCCCAGGGAAGTACGACAAAAAGAAAAGCAGACTAGAGCAGCCTGCTCACATAACGTCATGCTGCACACTCCTTGAAAAGATGCTTGGGAGGCTTCTGGTCTTAAAAATCATGGGGACCTCAGGAAAAAGAAAGTGAAACACAGGCTTCAACTCATGTATGCACACACATATATATACCACATATATACCATGTATACTATATACACACATATTTATAACCTTATATACTCTTTTGTGTTTTCAAATACTTTAATGTATTTATAGTCATATATATGCGTGCTTATAGTAATTTGACAGTTACCCTTCATATAGTCTTTGTAATACTTCCTGAACAAAACTTGCTTCCATTTAGCCTAAGATCCAGTTATTAGCTACTGTCAAGCACAGTTGGAGGGTGAGGGCAGGGATAATTCTTTTAGTCATATAAACTCATATAAAACTTTCAGATTTTTACATGAAGGTATCCCACTCCTGTTCCTTACCACTCTCTTCAAGGACTCCATAAAACTCATTCCTTACACTGGAGTTTCCAAGTGATTGCAGAGAAATGGTTCAAAGCCTATAAATATAACATGCATAGTTAACAGGCGGCTATGGTATTCCTTTAACATTAATGTCAAAGATTTTGCAAAGAATTCACATTTAAAACTTAAAAATGGGAACCTAAATTTGAAAGTCTGAATTCACATTTAAGTCTCAGTGTGAGACTGCTTTCTAAATGACAAAGGGATATGCACACTGACTTTGCGCTGGCACCAGATTGCCAACATACGAATAAGGCTTGGGCATTATGGGTGTAGTCAACAAAATACTCCAAGCACTAAAAATGTATCAGAAGTGGTATGATAAGAAAAGCTTGTTAATAGAGAAGAACATTTTGAAGAAAAAATTAAGTGAATGTGATTTGAAACTTTAAGTCATACCTTTGAAAGTTATTATAATATGGCAGACTACTAAAATCCATGTCTGTAACTCCAAATATAATAAAATACACATTTTATAACAACTTGGTATGTAATTATTCTTAATCCTAACAACAGGAATTAAGTGGAATTGGAAAGAGGATTTACTCCAAAATAATTGTACTGAAACAGGGGCTTATGTGCAAAAAATCATTCTTAACTAGGTTTTCTAGAATAACTATTTTAGTGTATTTCTAGATTTAAACTTTGACTCTTGCTTAAATGAATGAAATGAACGATTCTAAATTTAAACTTGTGTCCTTCTCCTTTGATAATGCCACATTGGTCCCTAAATCCTTAGACCCTCTTGCAAATACCACTCCTACCTGGGAACATGTAGCTGTTTGTTTGATCTTGGGTTACTTAAAATTACTACACAGCTTCCATTGCTTGATTTCATAGCTAATATTAAAGACAGAAATCATATATCCAGGCACTCCAATAACTGCTTTTTCACTACCTGTGTACAGGCTCAGTGGCTGAGCCAACCTCACCATCCAGCCATAGAGAAAAAGTTTCCAGCTGGCTGAGAGGACAATCTCGTCTTGCTACAGTTTTCTTCCTCTGTTGGCACCATCTTCAGCTTCTCTTTGCTCGAAACAAGCAACCACATGATGTTGATGCTGCATTGGGAAAGGATGATTGAGATTTTCTTGTACTAAACTTGCAGGGCCAGTATGCACTAACATACAAAGGAGTGCATAATAACAGGTAAAGGAAACATTATTGATTTACTGGTGGGAATGACAAATCCTCTCCCTGAGTCACAGAATTGTTAGGGTTGGAAAAGACCTCTAAAGGTCATATGGAATGTTGCTCTGCACTGATCTTAAGAAAATGCATCCTACTTTGAACATTAAATTTCTACTTATTTGTTTGCGGTTTATTTAAAGGTGTGTATCTTCATGACAGTGCATTAAAGCTAATAGTGTGATTTGCTGCAATCCTAGGAGCTGCACTAATGTTCCTAGAAATACAGTGCTCTAAGGATATTATCAAGGCCATTTTTACAGGGATAGCTAATATCCTGTAACAGCCCAATTCACGTAACTGGAACAATTACTTACAGGTTGAGAACAAGACTGCTACAACAAGTTTAACGGGATAATGTTAACTGGTTACTCAATTTGAGGAAAACTGGTGTCGGGTATCTGTAGAGCTGGAAGAGGAGACCTTAGCATAGGAAAAGGCAGCAGCATTTCCCTGTCTTGTTACAGGACAAGGGGAGGGACACATATTTAGCCGTACTGTGAACAACAATTGATCTGTTCAGAGGGAGAGAGATGATGCATGAAGATTTCCCATCACCATGCAAGGCCCAGCCAAAATCTGATCCTGAAGAGGTAAAGACACTTCCTGAATATAGATGAAATACACTCCTGCTCCCCAGAACCTTGTCAGACAAATTATCTTAATTTCTTCTCCCACTTTACAAAAGTGAGAGAGTGTGAGGTTTCCCAGATTACAGTGAGTTTTAACTCCAAAAGAAACAGACCAGGTGGTTGCGTTTTTTCTAAATTGCATTTAAACCAAATGCAGCAACTCAGCCCATGGTTAGCATTCACTGTTCTTCCTGGCTCGAACAGCTGCTTTGGGGAGTAGCTTTGCAGAAGCTTTGTTTGTGATTTCCTTGAAAAACAAGTCTGAGTGGCATCTTTTTTTACAGTCCATCACGGCTCTGAATATTTGGACCGAAGTGTATAAAAACAGGATATAAAGCTAAGTATCCATGTCTTCACCATCTCTCTCCACTTTCCTTAATGAAAAAAACAGTTGACGCTGATCAAGTAAATTGCTGGTTTTCAGTCTCACATACCTTACTAATTTCAGATGAACAAAGCACCAGAAGTACCTGTTTTCTGTTTTGCAAAGCACTAATTACAATAGCCAAGGTTACAAGATTTAGACAACTTCCTTCCTTCTCTGCTGCAGTCAACAATATTTGAGAAAGAAAAAAAAACCAGTGACTAAAAAGAAAAATATTCATCTTAAAGGCACAAACTGATTTCAAAATATCTGTGACAAATACCTGTTTAGATTTGACTTTATGACACTCTAGGTATTTTAATAATGTTATTTTTTAAATCAGAAAATCCAGCAGAAAAAAAAAATTATTTAAGATTGATCTTGAATAGGGAAAAAATACATGGAAGAAGCAGCTGGGCTTTGCAACTAGAGATATTGTACATAATTTGAAGATCAGACTTTTCTTTCAAACTGAAGCCATTTTATACAAAAACAGAATCCAATTTCACTAGTTCTGGGAAATATTTTAGAGATCCTTCCCTATTCCTAGCTATTACCACAGGTTGCCTCAAGGCATTGCTTTCCTTTTGACTACAGCCTCTAACTGTCTTCAAGCATGCAGAAACTGAATTCTGAAAAACTGCATTACTTTGTCACTCCTGCCAAAATCTCCAAAATACTGACTTAACTCTGAATATGTAGCCACAAATCTTGATTCTCTTGACCCTTCCTCAGCATATTTTTTCCTTATTCATTTGTATCCCTAGAGAAAAGCATAAAGTGTATTAAGCATAGAGAAGCTCACAAAATAAACCAAAACCACCGCCACCACCCCCACCAAAAAAACCACCAACCAAATAAAACCCAAAAATACACACAAAAAAGAAGAGAAAACCCAGTTCCACAGGCTGCTTTGAGTACAGACGAATTTCCTCTCTGGATCTCTGGGTTTATTGATCACAGGCTTGAACTTTTCACCCCTTTAGTAGAACACGCTTTCTGATCATCTCAGCATGATGTTCGTCTGCACACAGAAGCTTCTGCTTGCGGATATGATAATGACTGACATTAATCACATAATGCTTTTCCCATTAATGTTTGCATGCTTTAAATGAGAAGGCTATTGTGATTGCTTAGCTTTTTTTTTTTTCTTTTTTAATTCATAATAATCCAATTAATCAAATTTATACAGGCAATGTAAGTGTATAATTCAGCCCTTCTCCACAAATGTTAATGAGCCAGTGACCTCGTGACGGGTAGCTTCATTTCAATCTCACACTGAGAGCCGGAGGACACAAGCCACTGAGCTTCACAGCAGCAGTGTCTCGATGTAATTTCAGAAAACAAGCACTTGGAAAGCACATGCCAGAAACAAGTGGGTCTGGATCACCTTAAAAAGCCAGAAGCACTTAACTAGTAACTCCTCAGTAGCATCCCTCCTTCATTCAAGCAAGCACAGTTCTGTAACACAGCCCCTGCAAGAACCAGCATTTTCACACTGCTAGCTATTTATAGCTATGAAGTCAGCAACATCAAGCAGACCCAAACATAGACAGAGCACCACGAAAGTTCAGTCTATGCTAGAAGTGGAGCCTGAACACATTGACACTGAAGCTGGAGCCTTAACAGAAATTCGCCAGACTAGAAATGCAGATCTAGAAAACTAAGTGCTACCTATTTACCTCAGCCAAACAGCCAATAACTGACTAGGTAGTGAGCAAGAGTGCCAAGTTATGATATCAAACCACCAAGACATGTAGTTCATGATTGAGTAAAATCATAAAGATGATAGTTCGTATCTGCGTAAAACTGCAGCAGTTGAACAAATGACCCTACCGTATACAAGTGACCCTACCTATACTTTTCTATACAAAGTTCCTACACTGATCTATACTGAACAAACTTTTCCTCTTGGCATCCAACTAGCCAATGGAGAGGAATAATCAAACTCATGTACCCTTAAGTGTTAATATTGAACTTCTCATCTAGAAATAGCAAGTCAAGATATCCCTAGGGAAAGCTTAAGATCTCTGGAACTACTGTTGTCAAACTGGCATCAAAGCCAAGCATCAGCTTTGCCAACCCGATGGACGCTTGGTGAACTGACCCAAGTGGTGGTTTAAGTAAGGTCACATACAGCCTTGTACAGACTACAGAAAGAGCAAATATGAAGAAAGTTGCTTGGTACCATTTTAAACTAAATTAGGAGCCATGAATCTAGAGGACAGGGAAGAGGAATACTGCAGGAAGATGGAAAGGGGGGATTTTTATGTGTTTTATATAAAATATACAATGTACAGAACAAGCAGTGAGATGGCACATCAGAAGCAGGCCCCAATTCCACAGCCCTTGTGTACCGTGCTTCCTAACCTGGGCAGTCCCTTTTGGAGGGATGCAAGATCTTGTGATCTTGTAAAACTGCAGCTATTACTACAAATATGCTCAAAGATTTAACAGATGACAATTTTTCAGTATGAATTCACATACTTGATGTATCTCTGTAAGGCCCTGATGAAATGTTCCAAAATCAGGGCTCTTCACTCAAGGCCATTCCTTATTTTTTCACTTTTACAAAGTTGCCTTTATTTTTTGCCATCTCCAACAGCAGGGGCCTGCTTCATAGGGCACACACACCCCTGCAGCTCCTTGGGTTTATGCATTTCTCGTATCTCCTGTAGGGTAGAAGGAAGCAGGTTGTTTGATGTCTTGAAAGCCTGCCTGGTGCCATCACCCACCCCGGGACACACTTCTCTCCAACTGTTTTAGCCCTCCAAGCATCCCTCTCTCCTAAAACCATTCCAGGCCAGGACATGAGCCCTGGACACATACAACTCTCCCCTCAATGCCAGTGGGGCCTGGCACCTGCTTGCAAAATTCATAGAATCATAGAATCGGCTAGGTTGGAATAGCCCTTTGAGATCATCAAGTTTAACCATTATCCCAGGACTGCCAACTCCACCACTAAACCATGTCACATAGGGCCTCATCTAAACTTTTTTTCAATACTTCTAGGGATGGTAATTTCACCTCTTCCGTGAGAAGCTGTCCCTGGGGAGCTTTGAATTGCCAGCAAAAGCCGTGAACAAACTCAACCAGAATGAGAGGTTAGAAAGACAGCATTCCTTTACTATAGTACCAGGTGCATAGCGGATTGCTTCACTCATCTTCAGTCCTCCTTGTTTTGCCCATGACTTGTCTCTATGCATGATGGAATATCACGGAATCACAGAAAGGTTTGGGTTGGAAGAAACCTTAAAGTTCATGTAGTTCCAACCCCCTGCCATGGGGAGGGATACCTTTCACTAGACCAGGTTGCTCCAAGCCCCATCCAACCCGGCCTTGAACACTGCCAGGATGGGGCATCACAGCAGCTACTGTGCATGGGCTCAGCTAGGGCTGAGTGAGACACGAGCGTCCCATAGAGTGTTCAGCACTTTAACTGCTCTCAAATTCACCTGCGGCAGCGCAGCACCCATGCGGGTATCGCTGCCCAACCCGTGCCAGCGTTGCTGTGAGTAACGCGAAAGCCAAAGGCACCGAGCGTGCAAACGCACAACGGCAGGAGGCAGGCGAAGCTCGCAACGGCCGCCGCCGCGCCACCGCCACCACCACCACATTAAGGCCGCGCAGAGCCGCCACAGCACCGGAAGCGGCTGCGCTACCGAAGCAGGCGGAAGTGACCTCGCACAGCTTCTTCCCCGCCTCCCTCCGTCTCGCTGGTCGGTGTGTGTCGGCGGCGGCTCCCTCCCTTGCGGTGGGTAGCGTGCCCAGGGCCCGCTCTCCCCCGCTCCGCAGCGCGCCGCGGCGGAAGATGTCCGACCCTCTGCTGCAGCGGCTCCGCCAGGCGCCGCGCCACCTGCTGGTCTGCGAGAAGGGGCACGCGCGGCACGCGCGCTCGCGGCACGCGGCTCACGTGCGGGACCACGCCTACAACTGCCGCGTGAGTGCTCGCAGCCTCCCGCCTGCCTGCCCGCTCGCCCCTCGTGCGGGCGCGAGTCGGGGTGGGCTGTTAACGGCCGGGTCGGCAGCGTGAGGAGGGCACCCCGCTGAGGTGGTCTCTGCCCCGGCTGGGGGGAGGAGGTGCTGGGGAACGGTGCGTGGCACCGCCGCGGGAGAAGGGCAGACGGAAGCGTCCGTGCCTCCTCGGCCAGACCGGAGCACCGTCGGCAGGAGGGTCCCCGTGACTCCGCCTGGCAGCCCTTAAGGGGACGCTTTGGTGGGCGCTTCGCCCCGCGCCGGGCTGTTTTCTGGAAGGTTCCTCCAACCTTGTCAGGTGGCCTGTGTGCCTTTTTTGGGGGGAAGGAGAAGAAAAAGGAAAATTAGCCCCGCTGGCTTGGTGGTCTCGCACAACACCTTGAAGAGTGGAAGACCATGCAGACACAAACTAGAAGAGAGGTGGGAGGGGTGACAGTTTAGTCAGTGCTGCCCACCAAGTCATACAGCGAATAGCATCCGCTCCCAGACCAAGCAGTGAGGGGCTGAGGGAGTCCCTCAGCTGGGAGGGGCTTGGCGGCGGGTGTACCCTGAAAGCACTCAGTCTCATGCTGTCCCTGCCTCTGCCAGAGTATCCTGTCATGCTCTCATCAGCTGCTTAATTGTTTTGGGTGACATAATGTGCAAAGTCCAGTTTTTGCCAGCTTGCTCTCTTTTCTTTGACTGTCGCAAGTTCCAGTCAGATCCTCTTGCCATTTCCTTAGTAATTTTTTTCAGCAGCTAATTAGAAAGCTTCCTACTTCTGTGGCAGGAAGCCCATCTGTCAGTTGTTACTTCTCTTGCGTATGTGTGCAAAGGGAGATACAAACTTGTTCTCTGACAGCTTTTGGATAAAAAGTTAGAGGGATAGAGGGAGAAGGAGCAGGGGAACTGACCTTTATGCTGCTCGGGCATAGTTGCTAGAAAGCATGGTGCTTGCCCATGTAAGAATGTTTTCTGTGGTCTCCTGAGCTTAAGAGTTCTCTTGATCTATGAAACACATTCGGGCATGGTTTTAAACAAAAGGGAAATTAAAGGTGGGCAGTGGGACCAAAAGACAAAAATGCTGAGTGTAGTAAGAAAAGGTAGGTGCTTGTCTCTTTTGAAAGTCAGTTTTCTACCTTAAATTAATCAGAAGTAAGAACCTTTTTTGTGAGCCCATCTTCAGGCTTTGCTCTGGTAGTCTGTTCACTCTTCTGACCTCCAAAGTATTCCACATTGGAGAGTGCATTGATTTAAAAACTTGTTGAAATTCTACTTTGGTCTTCACTTTTCCACTGAGATTACATAAATGCTTAGCCTACATTTTTAGTTGTAACTACTTCCTGCAGCAAAGGCTGAAGGAAATGTTCCAGTGGAACATCAAGCTAAATTTATAATGATGTGAAACAAGATCTTAACTCATGCTTTGTAAAGTCATGCCTTTACTTAACACCTCAAATACTATTGTATAGCATATAAAATGCAAAAAACACCCAACCCTCCAAACCCAAATAATGTATTTAGAGAACCTAGAGACTTTGTGCGAGTTGATACATTTTGAAGACAATAGCCTGATACTGTTTTTTCTTCATCTCATTTTGGTATAATATATTCATGTCCTTGAGAAGCAGAGTTTTTATTTTGTATTTCTTGGTTTTCTTCTAGAACAGATTTTAGGATATGATTTACATTACAGATATTTTCTTAATAGGTGTCTTTTTTGATCCCTGAATGTGGCTTGCTACCTGAAGTGCTGAAAAGCACTATTGCAGATATTGGAGAGTACTACCTGGTAAGGAATTTGCCAGTTCATGAATTGATCGCTCATGATTTCATTGATGCTTTTGTGAAGAAAGGTAAGGAAATCAACATGACAGATGCAGTAATAATATCTTTCTTTTTCATAGCACAGTAAAATCTATTAATATTTATTACTTCAAAGGAAGGGAAGAAAAAGTACTAAAAAAATTTTGTATTAATTTATCTGCTTTTTTCTGCTTTATGGTGTGTCAACATTTGTTTGCACCTGCTGGGTCCAAACATTTTATGATTGTTCCCTCTTCATTTCTCCCTATGCCATCTTAATTCTGCAAACCAGCTATCAAGAGGGCTTCCATGTATCCTCATACCCATTTATTCTACTTCTCATCTTTATGCTGATTGCTGCAGAAATCTGCTCCCTTCTCCCTTTCATTCTTTCGTATTTCAGAGCAGAGTGGTGTTAGCTGTGTTCCACAACAGGCAGTAGAAAAAGAGAAAAGATGCAGCCTCTGTCCAGCCAGTTCACTATTGCATACTGACAGCATGCTGTTTTCATCTAGCAAGGCCCACTTGTTTGGCTTATGATAACTAACATACCCTTCAGATGATTGCCCATCAGGAAAAAATAGCTTGAAAGGGGAAAGAAAGGAGACCAGAGAATGCGTAGATGAAACGAGAGAATAGATGTTTATTTGCTGGCTGTGCGACTCTCTTCTTACTTCCTTTAGTTTCATTAATGTTTCTTATGCCAGCAGTTTGATGGAACCAATATGACATTTGTACACAGTTTACAGGATTGATGCTTGTATCTTGCATAACAGTTGGTTGTGGCAGATAATGCAGCAAAGTGGAAATGTGAGATCTTGACCCTTGTCTTTATATGAACTGATAATAGAAATGTGTCTGGGAATAAAAATGGGCTTTTCAGTTTCTGAATGGGGAAAGTTGCAGGTGAAAAAGAAGTGCTTTCATGTTGGGACATATTGGTAATGTTATCTGTACTACAGGTCCTTCAAAACAGTGCCAGTTCAGGGTTTATAGTTCATAAAAATAATAACAAAATGCTCTTTTGCTTGAGAGGGCAAAAGAAAGCTGATGAAAACATCATGGTTTAGAGTGATTCAAATGGTATTTGGCATGTTAGAATATTTTAAGGTGAATCTTTCGTATCATCATGTCTCTTTAGAGACTGCAATCTCATTGTTTTCTGCTTTACTATTAAAGGTTCATGCTACGCACTTACCTATAAAACAAAAATTGATCAAGATAATACTGCAGCTCTGCTACCAAGTGGTATGTTTTGTTTTGTTTTTAGTAATGCATATTGATTATGGTTTGGGGATTTTTTTTTTTTTTTTTTTATGTAAACTGGAGAATGTTATTGTGGTTATACTTACCAACTTAACCAGAAATACGTTTGGGTGAGAAAAATGCTGATTTTAACTTTTTTTTTCATCCATACTGTTAAGCCAGCTTCACTTGTGTATAGTGTCCAGTTGTCAGTGCTTCAGTTGTAATGCGAATGCTACAGAGGATTATTTTTGTGAAAACATTGCATTCCAGTTTCTTGTTTCCTACTGGTCCTAATGACAGAATTTGTAAAAAAAAAAAAAAAAAAAAGAAGAAATAAAAAAAAAATCAGCACTGCTTGGGAACACTCTTTTTTTTTTGAGAATTATGTAGTGTGTTAAAATGCTCTGTTTCAGTTCCATCACAGTTTTATGACAAAATGTCAGGTGGTATTTTGCATGCAGAGAAACTAATGAAGTTATTTGGCCTTCACATATGTCTTTATTTCTGTTTAACATTGTATCAGATGTAATAGAAACACAAATTGGTCTGTCAGCCCTCTAGCCTCAGGTGCTGTAATATGCCAGATGTCCATCAGGGCATAAGTAAATTGGGGTTCTTCAGAGGAGGAAATCTTTATGTACTCTTTTAGTACAGTCCTAGCAAAATGGAGACAGTGATTGAGTTTGTTATGGTAGAGTTACTACAAGCTATGCACAATTAATGCAGAGACAGCACTACAGTTCCTGGTGATGTCACCATTTGAAATCTTCAGCAATGGCCTTATTTGTTTGTATTCTGTGTTGTACTGTTACTTGTACAGTGGAACCGAAAGACTGTAGTAGAGATCTGTTGTGTGAAATTTTCTACCAAGTGGCATCTGCCAGATTTGGTTTATGAGCATGGAAGTGAAGTTGTTCCATCACGTATCTGCTCATTGCTAATAAGCATAGTTTACTGAATGTGAGTAATCCCACTGGAGTTGGAGAAACTGCTGTTGTATGTTTAGTTGAGCAGTGTGTGCGTGACTGTTTACTAAGTCAGAGCCAGGTGTAATGTAGTGTTCAATCAGCAACACAGCAAATACTAGAGTACAAGTGGAGTAAGGATTGAGCAATGAAGGGAGGTAATACAATAAAAGGTATGGCTATCTCAGTAATAACATTACACTCTTCTCATTCTAGTTCATAAGACCTCTTTAATAAAAGAGTAATTGAGTTATAACACTTTTTTTTTTTTCTTAATGGTTAGTCAGGTAATCTATTTATATGGAGCTAAGGAGTTTAGAATACATTAATAATACCATTGATCCAAAGCTAACATTGTATAAGGTATATGGTTCTCAAAAGACTTCAAAGGGAACTAAGTAGAAGATTGTATTAAAGTTTGTTTTGTTTATAGGAAATCTAATTCTGTCGGTGGATAAGGATACTTATGAGGAACTTGGACTACAAGGTCGCCCTTCTAAGTATTCTGGCAAAAAAGTAATGAGATATAGTAAGTATTACTTATATTAACAGTGCTGATTTTTGTTACTGTTATTCTTCTGCAAATAATTAAAATAATGCCATCTCAGATGTATTAGAATTTGCAGTAGTTGATGGGTAGTTGCATAAAACTTTCGAGGAAACTTGCTATCAATAATAAGAATTTTGGCAGAATGGGACATCATTTTACCGTTCAGTTTGTCAAATAGTAAAATGTATCATGAAACTTTCATCTGAAAAATAAATGTGGCTCTATCCTGGGATCATTTTAACAGTTGAAGAAGTGTCATTGCTGTATATGTAGCTTTTGATGTCAGAAATTCTAGCTTTTTTTGCTGCTAATGTTTTACATAATTACCAAGGTATTTCTAAGGCGTTGGTTGGGGTTTCTGTCAGTGCTATTACGGAAGAAATTTGTCCTTCCAGTCACTAGAAAGCAGTTTCAGATTATATCAAAATAAGGACAGCAAGAAGTAAATGTTTCTTTAAATAATGAGTCATATTTGCATAAAGATATAAAGGTGCTGTATATGTGAAAAGGAAGTTTAATGTTCCTTGGTTTCTTTGCAACTTTTTAATATGATAAAGTTTTGAGCAACCTGGTCTAGTGGAAGGTGTCCCTGCCAATGGCAGGAGAATTAGAACTTGATCTTTAAGGACCCTTCCAACCCAAACCATTCTATGATTCATAATTAATTTAATATTAATATTTTGTTCAATCGGTTAACAGTTGCTTTTGTACATTTTTGCAGTTATAACTATTGACTTGACTGATTGCAGCTTTCATCCTGATAGCAAGAAACATAACAGAGTGCTTTGGGCCTTAAAAGAAAAGAAACCTTTAGAGTTTGACTTCCTACTGGCTTGGTATAATACAGGTAATAAGAACTAAATGTAAAAGTAAAATCTAACTGACATGAAATCCAAACATTTTTAGTTTACTGTTCTTTTGTAGTGATTGTCCAAATGCATTTTTAGTGGAGGAAGAAGTTAGGCTAAAATGTGTTTATGTGTGGGATTCTTATTTGTTTCATTTATTTGTTTGGGGCTCTGTGTGTATTACTTACCAAACAGCAGAACATTTCAGTCAGCAATGCAACAATGGTTTGTAGTAGATACGTTAATTACCTCATTTCCATGTCTCTGTATTGCCCTGGATTTCTGGGGTAACTTTGCTTATTTCATAGTGCTGCCTCATCGTTAATAAATTTGTAACATATGTAACTGTTAAAAATATACATTTTTTGAGTTTATTACTATCTGTAACTTATATATTTGGTATAATAGTTAAGATGGGGAACTTCCATTTCATCACTAGCTGTAGGACATGTACAGAGTCCCTATTTCCATCATGTTCTGTGTACACTGATGCGGACACAGTCCCTTTTTATTATTTTATTCTTAAGCACTTGTTTGAGACTGGAGGAGAGTAAGAGGTTGTTATAAGAAATGTTATTGTCTCAGATCACCTTCCTTCTAGTATTTGTTTATCTACTGTTTGCTAGTTACATTATTTTTCCTCTGGATTCAAGTATTGTTCTTCCTCTGAGGGCCCTTTTTCAAAGTCCTCAATTCCTTGTATTACCTCAGAACCTGCTGTATCTAGGGATATGTAGTGTTTACATAGAATTGTCAAAAACTGCATGAGTCAATACTGCAAAAAAAAAAATAAAATTGGTTTCTCTGTCATAGCTGTGTAGCTTTTAGTGTGGTTCTGCTTTGAGTCTCCACACTAGTGAGAAGGGATGTTAGAGAGGTCTCCAAGAATGCTTTCCCATCTGCTCCTTACATTGTTCTTTCCTCATTCTTCAGGACCAAGTCTGACAGAGAATTAACTGATCTGAGGAATTAAAGCTGCTTCTAAGATCCTTTAGTAGTGTCCATGTTTCACTTCAGCTCTTCATGTTTCCCCTTTCCCTTTTTAAGTACTAATCATACAGTAAGGACTCTTCCTTGTTTGTCATACTGCAGTTGTTTAAGGGTTGCAATTCTTGTCCTTGTAGTCTTCAGGAAAGAATCATAGTCAAGACTCGCTACATAAACCCAGCTGAGATGGTGTATCTTCAGGCTCAGCTTGCTTAGATTTATTGTTCCTAGGCAGGGAGCATAATGCCTCAAGGGCTGGTAAGTTTCTTGTGTTTGTTGCTGCCAGTGTTAGCAATATTCAGGAAGATTAACATTCATTTTTCCTCACTTATATCCAAAAAAGGGGTAAGGTCAATCATTTCCTGAATATTGAGTTAAATCTGCATGCCTTTCAGTGCAAGAATCTTGTCCTCATAACACAAGAAAGACATTTATAGCTTTTTATTAATAGACATGAGACTGTGTGTATTCTGCTGGAAGGGGAAAAGAGCTGTATTTTGTTGAGCTAATCCATGTCCTCCGTGAGCATTCTGTGTTCAGCCCTTCTGCTGATGACTGCTGTTCTTTGCTATGGCCAGCAGTGCTGCAAACCTATAAATATTTGTGTCACTTTCCAAAAGCAAGACTTCTTGTTTTCATACCTGTTTTTCCCACTTAGTTCTGGCACCAAGAAGAACAGAAAAAGGCGATGTGGGGTGTCTCATGTCTTCAGTGGCAGAGGGAAAACAATCGTTTCTTCTCTATTTCTGCAATTCCTATGACAATTCTGAATGTTTATTGGCTGAAGTTGACTGGTCTCCAGAAAACTTTGTCAGTGTGCCTGGTGGTTGTTGACATGGAAAGCTTTGCTGTAGCTAGTGGAATTGTTCTGTTGGAGTCTTGACTCTAGTCTCTGGTATTTCCTTAAGATAGGGGTATAGCTGAGGCTCCGATAATGCCTCAGACATTTAAAATGTAGATTTTTTTTATGTATTTGACTAAGAATTCTAATATTATGCATTCTTTGAACCTGTTGGTCTAACAAATGCCAATAGGAAGTACAGGCTGAAGGAAAATCATCTGTTGTAGCAGACTTATAAAAGCACTAAATTAACAAGAGTGTGGTGGCTGCTTGTCTTTATCACTGTGCCCTTTGGTGCTTGGGCAGCCTTTTTTGAAGGATGACTGAAAGGGATCAGTTTAGCCTCTTTTTACTATTCTCCCAAATGATTGTCCTTGAGACAAATATGGCTGATTGAGTTTAGGCAGTCCATAATTTTTGACAGCAGTTCTTGGATATTGTATTCCAAAGTTTCTGTCTGTGGATACAGAAAAAGGATTCCATAGAACTCTGTCCTGGTTTTGAACTTCTGTTTGTACATGTATTTCCTGCAGTATTTAAATACTGTGCTGGACTTCAGACTTCTTATGAATAAGGTATCATTTCTTGGTCTCCTAGAGACCCATTGTTACTTTATGAAAACAGAATACATTATCTGGAATTTCATATCTAGGAGAATTGATTCTGTATCAGTTATCTTACTGCTTCAAAAAGAAGTTGGTTGATATTTTTGATTTTGCAATATGCTTGCTTAGGCTAGGTTTTTAGTTTGGGTTACATTTTGGAAGCAGTTTACATGTGTTCCCTTTCATGCAGCCTTTCATGTCTTCCTTTTCAGGAACACCGTGAATTGCTCTTTCTAATGAGTCCACTTCATTACTTGCCCAGTTAATTCTGCTTGAATTTCCTATTGACAGATCTGTACTTGCTAATTAAATAGTAAATTTACTGAGCTATTTTGAGTTGCTGGATCTCACATTAATTTTTATTTCCAAGAAGATAAGGTGGCTGAAGTTTTTATGGGTTTTGCCAGAGATACCAGCATGTAAGCAGTTTTACACGCCCCATTTTCTTGTATACATATACAGTGGCTTCATGTAGTCAGTGCTCCTTTTGTTTAATACTTTTGTAACAGCTGTTTGTGTTGTTGTGTTGTTAAGGTGCAGAAGGATCAACATTGATGTCATACTTTTCAAAAAACCAAATAGAGGCCCTGAAGCCAAAAATAACATATACCACCTTAAGGGACTTGCAGTGCCCACTGTTACAAAGTAACGAACTACATGGCAAGCCAGAGGAGTCTTGCAGTGCGGAGGAGCTGTTTGAATGGCTAGGTGCTGTCTTGAATCAAGTTAACTTGTAAGTGTTTGAATTTGTTTGATCTTTAAATACATTTTAAGTAAGGAAAGCCACAATTTATTTTAAGGAAGAGTTGAATAAGAATTAATAAAGACACATTTAGAAGTGGGAAGTCTGTTATGTGCTTAAGCATTTGTTGTAAATCTTGAATAACTTACCTGTGTTTGTAGGGGCACCCATGTGTACTGGTTTCAGTTGAGATAGAGTTACCTTTCTTCGTAGTAGCTGGTATTTTGGATTTGTGACCAAAACAGTGTTGATAACACAGTGATGTTTTAGCTATTGCTGGGCAGTGCTTACAGCATCAAGGCCTTTTCTGTTTCTCGCACTCCTCTGCCAGCAAGTAGGCTGGGAGTGGGCAAGAAGTTGTGAGGGAACAGATCCATGACGGCAGGCCTCAACTGACCAGAGGATTGTCCCACACCATATCGTGGCAATAAAAGCTGGGGAGGGAAGGGTGGGAAATGTTCAGAGTTACAATGTTTGTCTTCCCAAGTCGCCCTTAGACATGATGAGGCCCTGCTTTCCTGCACATGGCTAAACATCTTCCTGATGAAACCAAGTAGTAAATGAATTTGTTAGCTTGTTTCACTTTCCTGTGCAACTCCTGCTTTACCTGTTAAATTGTCTCATCTCAACTCATGTTTTCTCACTTTTAGGCTTCTGATTCTCTTCCCCACTGCATTAGGGGAGCAATGCTATGTGGTATTTAGGTGTTTTCCAGGGTTAACCCAAAGCACCATGACAACTTGTGTATTAACTGCTTGGCCGTTAGTTGCTTCAGTATTAATTTAGATGATATACATAGATACTACTTGTTTGATACAAGTTTTGATTACTAAGATTTTCTGTAGAAGACTTAAAGTGACTGTTGTTGGTGTTTGTTTTTGTGTTTAGTGGTTTGTTTTTTTTTCTCAGAGACAACAAATCGTCTAGCTTCTTATCAACCTATTGCTGTCCTCAGCCGAACACAATTGTGGAAAAAGCCTTTTTGTGCACAATCACAGGCTTTATAATTCCTGAGAAGATAATTCAGTTATTGGAGCAGCTGTGGTAAGGACTGACAGGAGTATACTACTAAAACACTTGTACTCTAACACTTTTTAATTTTTGAAATCACTCTCAAATACTTCTTTTCAGTAGTGCTGTTAGAGGTAAATAGCAAAATACACAGAATGAAGAGGTTCTTTAATTAGGAAATGAGCAGGTAGCTTAATATTGTTATAATAAAGCAATAAACAATTTTGGATACTTTAAATTTGAAAATGCCTGCCCTGTATTTTAATACTGAATTTGCTTTTCATCCTAATTTCTAAGAAACAGTGGCTCTGCTGAGCTCTTGTATTTTTCAAATTCCCCTGTCTACAAAAATCAAATGATCTCAAATATGTCTCATTTAGTGTTTTTAACTACTGATGTGTCCTGTGTTCAGCATAACTATTATTTTCCTCCTTCTTAGTAGCTGGTGCAGTGCTGTGTTTTCAGCTTTAGTCTGAGAACACCACTGATAACATACGAATGTTTTCGTTGCTGCTAAGTAATGTTTCCTCTGATCAAGGACTTTTCAGTCCCTCATGCTTTGCAGTGGGGAGGGGCACGGGAAGTGGGGAGAGGAAGCAGGGACAGGACGCCTGACCCAAACTAGCCAAAGGGGTATTCCATACCACAGCACGTCATGCCCAGCATATAAACTGGGGGGAGTCACCTGGAAGGCCAGATCACTGCTCAGGTTGGGTTGGGTATCAGTATCGGTTGGTGGGTGGTAAGCAGTTGTATTGTGCATCACTTGTGTTTATTGGTTTGTGGGGTTTTTTTCTCTTTCCTTCCCGTTTTAGTTTCATATTCTCCCCCCTTGTTATTTCCCTTATCATTATTATTATTGGTGGTAGTGGTAGTAGTTTTGTATTATACTTTAGTTATTGGACTGTTCTTATCTCAGTCCGTGGGATTTACATTTTTTCAGTTCTCCTCCCCATCCCTCCAGGAGCTGGGAGGGTGGGAAGAAGATGGAGAGTGGGTGAGCAGCTGCATGGTTCTGAGTTACTAGCTGGGCTTAAAGCATGACATGATGGAAAATATGATTGAAATCTCTTTACGATACCAAAAAGAGTATCACAAGATCAAGTGTAACATAGCACACTGGACAGTGATGAACAGGGTAGCTGTAGATCTAGTTCAGTACCAAACTACATGATATTAGTGTATCGTGGATCAATGTGGTATCTGTCTGTATTGTGTATTAGTGCTCCTGATAGTAAATTCTGGAAGCTCCTTGCTCCATGTGTGAGACAGTGCTTGAAATACCTGGTAGCTAACAGTTGCAGCACTGACACATGACAATATTGCTGTTGCTTTATCTGGAATATGATCATTAGTCTTTGAGCAGTTTTCAAATCCTATGCAGAAGGCCTCCCTGGGCTAGGCTTGGAACACAAATTTCCATGGCTTTTATTTTTTTCTTAAGAGCAATGGGTAATGTCTGGCTTTGATTATTTGTAATCCATTTCCTTCCTGGTGGTAAAAATATTTGTGTCATCAGAGCCTGACTGTGTTTCTTCCTCCAATGTCATTTTTCCCTGATATCAGCTGTTGATAGTAAATGTTTTAATTTTCTGAAAGACATTGCATGCTGTAGAAAATTGAGAACAGCTGCTTTACAACTTAGAACTTTCTCTTACTGCTGCAACTTGCAGGTTTGCTGTGTCTAAAAGTCTAAAAGTGTGGTAGGAATAACCAAGAGTCAGTCTTCTTTTGTTTCTGAATGTCTTCTGATGGAATATTTTCTCTTGAATTTATGTATTATAGACTAAAATAGGTTCATTTAATTGTTAATTATAAATTTCCACTACAGTGCCTGTCTTTGACATTTTTTACTTGATACTGTATACTTGAACATGGTGTCTGTTCAATTATAATTACTGATTACCTTGTCTTCTTCCTTGCAGTTGCTATTTTGGTGAACCAAAACTGGCGTATTGGCTGACCTTAACTGTGCATGGCTTTGCAGACAGCCCTGTTTCCTGGAGAGAAAGTGAACATGGTTTCCACAAGGGAGGAGAAAACTTGTACAACTTTGTCATTTTTAGAAATCTGGACTACTGGCTTCAGATGGCTGTAGGAACTAATGATGATTGTCCTCCATAAAACTACATCTACAGAAGTTGTTTTCTAGTAATCCCAGGTTACTGTACAGAAACCTAATAAGATAATTTTTATAAAAGAAATCAAGTAACAAGTACTGAGAGACTGTATATGTTTTTACATTATTTATAGCCTTTAAAGGATGACCTACAATGGAAGGAGTGGATTTTTGCTTCTTCACTGTTATACAGTGCCTTCTGAAAGACTTCACAATTCTAGTTTTAAGAAGATGTTTTGGAGAGTTACAAGTACTCGGGAATTGACTGTAGGTGGTTTCTTTTTATCCAGAAGTAATTTCGGAATTTGAGAGTTAGTTTTACAGATTGCTAGCTAAAATATTTGTGGGGAAAGCTCATTTTGGGATTTAGTGTTTTCTTTCTTTACATTAAAGATCTGTAAACCCTTCAAATTCATGTTTTAGACATTTCAGCCTACATGCTGGCAAATAAGAAAAAAAGAGGTGAGGAGAAGGAGGTATGTGACAGAGGGAGAAGCACCCACTAAACATGGAAAAAAGGAAGACTTACTGCTGACCTGCTTTTTTGATTTAGCACATTAATGTAACCAGAAAGAAGTTGATTGTTAACAGTGATGCAAAAGGCTGCTGCTTGCTTTCTTAATTGACCTACACACACTCACACCACCACCATCCCCAAAAAACCCCAAACAACACAACTTTTTAAGTAGCTTATGGTTCTTGCTTACAGGACAACTTGTGGAAATTTCACCGTCATGTTATTGAAGGCACATTTTCTGGGAAGAAATACCTCAGATGATGCAGTTGAAGTGAAATGGATTTTGTTAACAATAAGCAATAATGCTGAGTGCACAGGCAGCTATAAAGAATGGGGGTTAGCTCCTACTGAAATCAGTGAAAGATTGCATGGTGATTTGGAGGATGGGTGCAGATGGGGGTTGTTTTGGTTTTTGTTTTATGGAATGGGTATGTATCATTAAAGTACCAATGCAGTGCTAAAATGGAAGTTGTCCACTTGATGGAGCAAGAAGTTGGTAGTGGAAGTTAGAGCATGTCTGTAGTGGAAACATCAAGATCTCCCATCAGGGTGAGTGCCACAGAAAAGCAGAAGGACCATGGGAAGCAGTTGAGCTTTATTTTTTAATCTGTTTATTTGCTGTATTCAGTAGGAGAATCACCTTGGATGATTTACTGGATAGTATTTGTCGTACACTTCCACTAAACAGAACCCCTTTTGCTGAAGTTTGTAACACGTTTCACAAACACAGTTCTGATGAATCAGCAAACAGTTTTCTAAATCCTTATGTTGTTTTTAAAGATGATCCTCAAGAGATGTTCCTAGTAGGTTATCAGGAGTACAGGTGCCACCTTGTCTCATGCACAGACAAAGAGTCACATGATCACAAACTGAATGAACAGGAGTCTGGGAAACTTTTTAGCTTGACCCTTTACAAGTAAATACTTAACATGGCTAGCTCAAACACTATGTTTCATTATTATACGTCAGTGCAAATGGCTTCAGTTGTTGGCTAAAGTCTGCTTTTGAAAGTGTCTGTGGAGAGATTATGCCATGTGTCAACTTTCACAAAAACGCGAATAGTAACCAGAAGTGTCTTCCTTTTTCCTCTTGATCAGAAGGTCTCTTAAAAGCTTGGGCTTTCCTGGAAGCAGAAGTTCTAATTCAGAGTTAAAAATCTTAAATCTTTATAAAAAGTTGAATGAAGTTTGTAGCTGCTCCAGTGGATCTTTCTGTCAGATTCCAGTAAAATTTTTCTCTGACAAAGCATAATGTATACTGCTTGGGGAAAAAAAAAATGCTACTTGGAAGTAAGAATTTTGTATTGGTGGGTTTGTTTCCTTTATTAACCAAAAGAAAGGAGTGAAATCTTACGCATATGCTTCATAGTAGTCCTAGCAGGAGTGCAGCAGCTGTGGCTCTGAAATGGCAGCAGTAGGACCAAGTGAAATGACTTTTCTAATTGGCACCGGGTTACAGAACACCTTGAGATGGTAGATGTAGTAGCTGCTGCAGTAGCAGTGCTAGTGGGTGAATGGTGGTAGCTTCACTGGGATGATTTTGGAAGGCAAGCTGAGGAGCAGGTATTTCAGCAGTATCAGTTTTCCCCCAGCGTGCGAGTATTAATGTGAATCTTTTACAGAAATCTTCAGAAATGAGATTGGTCAACAGTTTCCTTTGCCTCCTGTTTACATAGTCATTGGGCTGTGTTTCTCAAAGCTCAGTGTTACAGGTGATCATTTGGCTATGCTGTTTCCTACAATCCCTGTCTTCTAGTGGTTGCTTTAAATGGCTTTTCCAGTTAAGTAAAGGATTAAAATGCTGTCTCTGAATCCTGTAACTTGAGGTGCTGAGTAAGTTTCTAGCTTTCCCGGTTTTCTTTAAACCTAAACAAAGTATCATTGAAAGAAAACCTTGTGCTCTTAGTAGTCACTGCAGTTGTCTATTCCTGGCTTTTGTGAGGTGATAGGGCATTAAGCAGATCCATACGTTCCTAGCAAGGTCCAATGGTGTGCCTGTCTGTTAGGAGGCAGGCTTTCTCATGCTTGCTGGGCTTTGTAGTTTCACAGAAGAGTAATTGTGGGGCAGAACTGACATCTTTTGTACCACTTGCAAACAACTGTTATACCCGAGGGAAGATTTTCTTTGGATGAGGGACAGGAGCCTATTTTCTGTGGACTGTAAGGATAAGAGGGAGCACTGTGTCTCCCTAGGAGAGTCAATCATGGAGGAGACTCTTTCTGAGAAAAAGAACGGGGCATTGCTCACTTCCTTGAGGAGCAAGTTAGGAGGGATTCTGTGGGTTCGGGGCAGGTGAGCAGTAATTCAAGGATGGATTGGGCAGGGCACATGATTTTTAAGGTCCTTTCCAATACAAACCATTTTATCATTCTATGATTCTGTGAGATGGAGATAAAAGCCTTTGCCTGCAAATGAAAGATGGCTGCTGGCATTCTTGCCTTTTGTGTCTGTCTGTGAGGGAGGACAGGAAAATGCAAAAGGTTCCCAAGAGCTGCAAAAGTAATGGAGAGCAGCTGTGCACCAGCTGCATCTGAGATCAAAGGGCTGAGTGCTTACTAAGAAGTTTTGCCTCTGGGGAGTGTTTTATCTAGCATAGGGAAGGAAAGCCAAATAACCTGAATGCAGAGACAAGCCTGGGGTAAGCTGGTTGCATGACGAGTAGAGGGGGTTTTTGTCCTGGTATGTGGACAGACAGTGATAAGACACTTCTCAAGAGCTGGGGAGCTGCTTTGCTTTAACCTCAGCCCTTTTGCTGAGCTGTGCATTCCTTTCTCTCCACTGGTGGAAGGAAAGGGAATTTTGTTGAGAGGTTACTGGGGGGAAGGCAAAAACAGGTGAGAATGGGCTGCGAAGATCGTGTGCTTTTTCCAGCCACATGTTTGAGTTCGTGGTTATGTATATTCAGAAATTGGTGGGTGTGGAACAAATAGAGAACAAACTTTCATGTTGACAAAGGGGAGATAAGAGCTGAGGCAGTTGAATAGTGTGTGTGTTATGCAAAATCAATATAAATAGAATATATCTGCCTTTTTGGTTTGCTGACTCAGGAACCTGTTGGAGAAATAAAGGTATGTATTCCCTAACAGCAAGAATGGGAGCCTAATGGAGGTAGAACTATTTTGTGTGAGGAAGGAAATATCGGGGGGGGGGGGGGGGAGGGGGGGGGTGTGCAATGGGGGCTCTAAGAAAGTTAGAGATAAGGATGCCAAAAAGAACTTTGACTATCAGATTCTAGAGATGCTGTTGTTTCAGAGAGAAAGCTGCATGATTCAGCACAGCCTAGATCCAGGGAATGCAGGAGAGACAAGAATGAGTGTTAATCTAAGGCTGCTTGAATGGCAGGTGACAGGGCTTAATGGAAGAAGTATAAGCTTTGTTTCGGCTGTGTCATGCTGCTGTTTACTGGAGAATATACATTTTGAAGAGGCTAGCCAAGATGTAAAGTTGGATGTCTTGGAAAAAAGCCTACAAGAAAGAAACAGGTTAATACGTCATCAGCCTGGAGATTGCATAGCATTCATGGGAGTGAGGGACATAGCTCAAAGATGGGCAGTAATATTCTTGTTGGAAGTAATTTGTGTGCTTTTTGTTATCCCTTGCTACAGGGAGGGGTTTTGGTTTATCTGTAGGGTTTCGGAGAGCATTATAGACACACAAAGATTTAGAAGTGTCTTGAGATTGGTTGGGTGACCCTGATACTGCTGTTAATTGCAATTAGGAGTTGAGCTGCTCACCCAATGCTGTAGAGCCATAGTGGGGTTTTGCTCATGGAGAGAATGCCCCTGCTACAACTACTGCAAAAAGAAATGGTAAGGCAGTAAAAAGCTAAAAAGGAAAATGAGAGCTTAGAGGAGTATTTCTTTTCCCCTGTCATGGGAGGGGCATAGCAAATCAGTGGCTGATCTGGGATTAGAATGAAGGCTTTTTATAGCTGGTCCAGTACTGTAGGTACTAGGTTATATATAGTTCCTCTGATGCTGTTAATTAAAGACTAATGCATGCAATTGACTGTCTAGATTTTCTTTATGTGGTAGCTATTGTGGAGCATGCTTGAACTGTTTCTCTTAATCATTTTTATTCACAGAGTAAAGCTCAAAGAACAAAACTAGAGACTAATTCTGTTAGTTATTTAATAAATAAACACCTTCTGAATATTAACAAGAATTTCAGAAATATCTACTATAAACCAAGGCAACTCTTAATAAATGAGCGGCCTCTATTTTATCCTTGGAAGTTGCTTCCATCACGACTTGAAAATACTTGTTTTAATGCAGCTGTATATAGGAGCGAAAAAGGGGGAGCTAAAGTGATTTGAGCAGTTTTCAGCTTTCCAGAGAGCAAGGTGCAGGATGCCTTGGCTATGCCAAGTTTCTATTAGCTGACTTTATTAGAACAGTTTAGTGGGCTTTATTTAGTAGAATATGGTTATGTTTTACATGGGTAAATGGAGAATATCCTAAGCAGTGGTATATGCTGTTCTGTCCCCCTGCTGTGAAATACAGATAACCATTGGTACTGATAGTACTGTTGTTGTCTAAGCCAGATGTCTTGGTTCACTAGATATCAACAATCTTTCTGCATGATATGCTGGTAGGGTTGGAGAGAATGCAAAGGGATTAAGTTTATTATGTGATTACAGGTGGAAAATAGCATGTTCATTGATTTATCCTGAAGGCGAATATTTCTAATCTTTGTCACTGTTGAAAGTGTGTCCCTCTCTTCACTGCTAACAAATCAAATAGGTATTTCAAAAGGATAGAGTGTAAGGCTTTACTGGAAGCTAGTGTTATTGCATTGTAGTTTTCAAAAGTTTTTGTAGTTTGGCATGCGATAAAAGCCTTTCTGAACTACTTACCACACTGCTGTTGGGACACTGATTATAATTTATGAAGAAAGGTTTCTTCTTGTTGTTGAAAGAAATTGAGAGCTTAAATGGTCAGCTTTTGTAGGGCAGACGCAAAACCGAGTGGTGATACATTGGTTCTTGAGCCTGTTTTTCAGCTGGGTACTAAATTCAACTTTTGAACTCCTGGTGTCAGAACAAGATGTTGTAACCCCATAAACTTTCGTAAATGTCCTCAAATATTTTTGCAAACTCGATGAGATTTGTTTGTAAGCTTGGTGTCATTTGTTTTCCCATAGAGGACTTAAATGCCATATTGTGTACTTGTGACTGATTTGACAGAAAGATAGTTGTGTGTTTCAGATGTCACTGAAATTCATACTACACAGGATATCGCATTTGATGTTAAATACTGTGGGATCACAGTCTGAAATATGACGAACCTCTGCATCTGTGCTGCTCTTAAAGATCTATAGGAATAGTGGATATTTAGCAATTCAGAGTAATGGACGCTTTGTCCAGATGATTAAAGGTATACATGTGACCAGCATGGGTTTGCAAGGTCCATGAATTAAGCCTTCAAAATTGTGTAGGCACAGTCATGTTAGATCTGTAAAAAGCAGTAGTGCCTACATAATTTTGAAGACTTTTTTTGAAAGGTGTGTAAAAGCAGAGCATTGTGGTGCCTACCTGTAGGCAGTTAATTGCCCAATGATATTAATGGTCTTCAGGCTGGGTACCCAGTCCCGCAAAGCGCATTTACTTTTGTTCTTGGAACAGGGATCCAGAAAAGTCAGCGTGCTGAGTCATGAGCTGCCTACACCAGCTAGTAGACTGTTTGAAGGACTGCAGTGCATTTTCAGTTTGAGACTGAAAGGCAGGGTTGCCTGAAGGACACTGGGATGTACTTGTAGCTCTGATAGCCAATTGCTGAGTGACCTTCTACAAATAATGTTGCAGTTCTGTTCTGCTCTTGCACTTTCCCATTCAATGCAACAGACTTAGAGATGCTGCTTGCTTTGTAAAGCACTTGGAGAATGCCATAGGTTATCATTTAGTGTTCACAGAATTCACTTCAGAACTTAGAATCGGCTCTTGCCACATCCATTTTCCTTTGAAGACTGCTGATCAGAAAGGGGTGATTCTGACCAGGGCTTCAGGACAAAACAAATTCTGTCTCTCCTTTACCTGTCTGGAGGCTGATAAAAGTGAAGGAACTGCTATGGGGTTTACTCTGCTTAAGGCAAGACTGTAATGTGCAGGAAAATGAGTCCGTTTAGTTGGCAGCATTGTAGAAAACAAAGGGATGAAGGGTAACATGAAGTATTTGGATATTTATAAAAATGTGAAATGGCTTTTCTTGTTAAAAGAATGGTTGTGCATCATTAAAGGCTACAAAAGTGAAGTGGGAACGTGCTTTCCAAATCAGGAGGAGAGCAATCTTTAGCAGTTGCTAATCTGTTTATGTTCCAGTCATGCTCAGAGTGTGGCTTTGAGCTCTGAAGCTCTTGTAATTGCCTGGAATATGTCACTCTGCAGCAAGATTCATTGTTCTGTTCTCCCCAAGAGGAAGGCTGAGATTTTTAGCTGTAGGACTTCCCTTTCAGTTGAGCAGAGAGACATGACTAAATTCTCATGTATTGTTTTGTTTAAACACTATTAATTATGGCTTCCATTATATCCATGTCAGTTCTATGTGAAGTAGGCAGAAATTGATGCATTTAGTGGGAAGCAACCAGAGCTTTATTTTGGGGATTATACATGAGTTTTAGGAGTGAGGTTTGGATACCTGGTGACAGAAGTCCCTTAAACGTTGCAGGATCGCTACGATGCTTGTTTGATTCCCTGATTTTTCAAAAGATCAGAGAATTATTTTTTTCTTTCCTTTTTGCTCAGCTTCTTGCTTCCAGGTTTCCTTTGTTATTCCCCAAGCAATGCTCAAAGCATTTAGACACTAAGACCAATTAAATGAGAGTGAACTCAAAGCTCCATGGCTTGCATGAAGATTTAGAGGGGCAAGATTCAGCAGGGATTGAATGTGGTTTTCAGGAAGCTGTGTAAGATGTGGCTTCAAAAGGGCTTTCAGCCCAACCTCACCCATGCTACTTTGCATGGGAGCCTCTCTGTGCCTTCTCTTGAAGAGAAGGGAGTGCATTTTTAAATAGCAAAGAATTTCTGTATTTTCCTTTCAAATCCCAAGTTATTGCTGGCCATGAGAACCTCTCTATATAGCTCTTATGGAACCAGGAGCTTGGAGCATAGCCATGGCACTTCCATGAAAGCAAGCACACATGCTCTATGCAAAGCTCTGCTGGTGTTGGTAGTCTGGATGGAAAAGCTATTTTTTATTCTGTAGATCTGTTTCTTTTGTGAATGACTGTTGTGGTTTAAGCTTAGTCATAAATTAGAAAAGCATGTAACCTGCTTGTTCCGGCCCCTCCCCCCCCCCCCCCCCGGACGGGGTGGGGG